>VOQK01041034.1:0-14245 GCA_015052645.1 Benitochromis conjunctus
AGTAATTTTAATAAAAAAAAAAAAAAAAATAAACAAAAAAAAAAAAAAAAAAAAATTCCATCATGACACGAAATGGGAATAAAAAAATCTTTAAAATATATTCAAGATGGAAACTTTATTTAATTTCAGGAATTCATATCAATATATGGAATTACATAATCGCTCTGTATTAATTGCTCTGTACTATGGAACAAAAAAATCAATCTCTGTTACTTCCTTTGCTGGCCATGTTCTCTTCATTGTTGCTGCTTTCCGCCTGGTCGCAAGGCTGTTTTTGCCTATCTTTGTCCACAAAGTTTTGGCGCTGACAGCAGGTTCAGGTTTCAGAGCACTTATGGCAAGCCTAGGAGGTTGGTAAAGATGATGATTCCTGTATATTCTGGCACCCTGTGGCTGCCAAAATTTAAGGGCCCTGAATAAATATTAGGACTAAAAGCAACACGTTTGAGGAGGTTAGATTTTAACATGGTAGTGCTTCTGTACCCTGGGGCTGCCTGGTTGCCAAGGTTAAATGGGAAGAAAACAATGCAAATGCTGCTGACTTACTGGTTCAAGTAGCCATCTATTTTGAGGCTTGAGGTGGCCATCTAGATATTGTGAGTTTCAGACCACAGGATTAAAAATGGGACATTTTCCAGCAATAGAATGTCACCAAAGGAGTGCTCTACAGGGAATGCAGGATACATGATCATAGTTTGCTGCTATGCAGTAATGCTCAAAAGCAAAGGACCCTGGCAGTGCCCAGCTGAAAGCTGCTGATGGCTTGGTGATTAGCTATGTTGGACATGTAGATGAAGATTAATAAGATTATCTGGATGTGACTCTATGTTTCTGTGGTGGATGAGGCACTGCCACCCAAAACTGTTGCTTTGCTTATGGTTTGGCCTGACAGAAAGTGAGTAGTGCTGCCTCCCAACACAAAAGCCCCTATGATAAAGAGTTCAGACTCTACCATTGTTGCTCGGCGAGAGAGTCTGGGTATAGGACCAAAACAGGCATGGGAAATACTTGGTGGGGGGCTGAGCAGTATGCGGTGTTGAAACAAGTGGAGTGATGCGGGGCTTGTGTATAAGGTACAGTTGAAGAGAGAGAGAGCAGAGTAAAAGCATAGTAAAAACCTGCTATAGGAATGCATTGAAGGTATATATGAAGCCATATCATCCACAGTGGAACCAAGGCCCATTAGAACTACAGTTCAGACATACAAGCACTAAGGTCCTCATTTTTAAATTACTACATTACAAAATATCATATGTGAGTATACTTGGAATTGTGATCCTGACACATTGACAGAAAGATCAAGCTATATATTCAGATTTAGTACTGAATATCAGTACTAAAATTCATTACAACCTAGTCAGTAGGTGACAAATATGCAGGCTATAGAAAGTCTTTTCTCCAACTGTTTTGCAAAGTAAAAACAAACACAATGTTTCTGTCTCAGCACTCACCAATTCAACTAGTTTGTCGGTCAGTGCTTCTGAAGGAAAATGCTTCTTAAACCGTTCTGCCACTCTGTCTTTAAGATCCACATTGGGACCAGCCTCACTGTTGCCTTCACCAGAGGACGGCACAGCTGGAGTTGAAGACAGGTTGTCCAAGACATCACTCAGGAAATCGGCCAATCCTCCTGAGCCAGCCAGAACCAGCCAGGGGATGGAGGTTTTCAGAGAGCCATCCATTCTCTGACAGGCATTACAAAAACCATGAATGAAATATTTACACACTTTAAATATCAAGTCACAACATTTTATGTGATAATCAATCCACATATATAGCAGAGACTGTACCTTCAGCATGTCTGCTTCCCCTGATATCAGCATACAAACAACAGGGATTTCAATGCTGCCACTTCCTTTAAAAAGATACAACAATTTGTAACTCGTTCCACTCTTGATAAAATGTTTTTGCTAACTTAATGAGAGTGGCACAGCAACGAACACAGATATAGAAGGAGCACCTTGTGAATTTTTTACTTGATTAAACATCGGCAGTACAGTGGCGTTGTGGTTAGCAATGTTGCGTCAAAGCAAGAAGGTCCTGAGTTTGAATCCACCCTCTGATTGGAACCTTCTTGTGTGGCATTTGTATGTTCTCTCTGTGATTGCGTGGGTTCTCTGTGAGTTTCTTCTCACAGTCCAAAGACATGCAGTTAGTGGGGTGAGGTTTACTGGTGATTCTAAATTGCCCAAAAGTGTGAATGTAAGTCGAATGGTTCTCTTTGTGCTAGCTCAGCCCCTGTGACAGACTGATGACCTGTACAGGGTGTAACAGGTACACCCTGTACAGTAACTAGGATAGGCTCATAAATGGTCTACCACTGTCAAAAAAAACCATTATAATTCTTACTATATTATTGTATTTTATAGTTTATGGTGCCATCTCTCACCTAATATGCCTGTGCGCTGGTGGGAAACGTATTCCTCCAGTCTGGCTCTGAAATCCGTCTCTCCTCCTCTGCGGCCCACACTCCCATCATCCACCAGCAGGAAGGCCTGGTAGTTGTTGTCCAGGGAGCAGGAGTCCCGTGATATGTTTTGGACATAGTACCTTGCAGGAAAGCTTCCCTGCAAAAGAAGGAAACCAGTTATTCTAGTGTTTCTGAACTTAATATGAATTTCTACAGTGTACTATAGGCCTGCAACTTTTGGGTCTTCTTGGTGTGTTTTAATAGGAGATGCAAATACAGTCTGGTCCCAAGACTATGTGGATGAAGCACATATAGTTTACCTTTACCTTATCTTGAGCACTCAAAGATTAAGTCCAAATAATCTTACCAATTTAAAATTAGGGCCCATATAATATATAAACATTATATGAATTATGGGCAGCTAAAATAAAAACACAATCAAAAAGACAATTATAAATTGTAACTGTCTTGTGATGTGGTAGGAGTCAATAACTACTCTGGATATTGTTTTCACTGTGAACTTTAATCCGTCCAAGCACATGTACACATAATGGCTGATACCAAAAACGTAACCCGTCACGTACTGTTCCGATTGGATTGGCCAACACAGGTACGGTAGCTCACAACAGACAAATGGTGCAGAGTGATCATTTAACCAGATGATCTACATAAATCAAATCTTTAAGCAAGATTTACAGTAAAAGATTGTACAGTGACAGTTAACAAGATATTTTTAATTCTTTGAGAAATATGTAAATGTGTGAGTGTCTGTACTACCTGAGGGTTAACCAGCTGCTCTCGTTTTTCCACTACACCCCACGGGGCGATGCCCAGTGCTACCACCTTGTTGAGAGAGACCGAAGATGCCGCAGCTGCATGATCTCTCACTGCCTGTCCAACACACCTACCAACCCTTTCGCGCAGACCTGTAGTTAATATCCATGCACCTGGGGGGGAACAGATTAAAAATCAGTGTGAGAAAGCATTAGTCACTGCTTGGATTTGGGGGTCAAAGAGGAAAAACAGAAAAGTCTTTCCAATAGTGGTAAGCCCTTTTATGATTTCCTCCTTCAGCTGGTTACTCTAGTTTAAGTAACAAACGGAGGACAGAATCAAAAGCACTGGCTAGGCCCAGGAATAAGACATGGAGGTCTTTCCCTTCCCTTTTTGCAGACTGGTTTTGATGCCATATGATGCTTGTGCGTTCTAATCATCCCAAAAAGCCTGGTAAACCAGCCTTCTGCAATGACATGTCAGTCAGACCGTTCTGTTTAAGCTAGGTTGCCATTCTTTGAACTACAGCGCTAAAGAGAACTTGTTTTCAAAATTCAGGAGACGTATCAGTCGGAATTGATGTTTGGGGCATCTTTTCCCTTGGATGTCATCACACCCCCTACACTTTGTAATGCTTTTGGGAGGATTCACTTTGTCCAGACCAGTTTCATTTGTTTTCAGAGACATTTTTTATATAGCAAGTGTGGAAGTCCATTGGGGGTGACTGATGTTTTTTTTTCTTAGCTGTTTTGTTCCAAACTGTGTGGTCCATAAGAGTAGATCAGATCACCCATTTTCTCTCACTTCTTCTCCACTATTCTTCTGAGTTTTCCCACAATTAATAATGCTGGAAGTTGGGCATGCCACCTGAAGGCTAGAAAAGTATTCCAGGAATTGCCCCCACACCTTGTGAAACTTGCCACTGTTGTTACCAATCACGTAGCGGATCTTTTCCAGGTTTGGAGATCTTGAACTGCAGCTGAAGTTGTTAGCATGACAACTGTCTCTCTGAGACTACATTTTTTTTGTAATAGCTGTATTCTTCACGCTCAAACCACCATGATCATGTTCAAGAAGCAGCATCAGTTTTTAGATAGATATGTCGCTGTTTTGAGAGGGGAACTGACAGCGTTACTTTTTACCTGCCACTGTGCTCATGGCCTGTATCTCAAGTCTTTGGTTGTGTTGTTCTGACCTCTATTGTAAATGTTTAAAACATAGAACAAGATGTAAAATAAAAACAAGAACCATCATTCTAAAAATATATATATAAAAAAGATCATATAATTCTCCTTTATTGGCTCCCTATTAAATCCAGTTGTCGTAATTTGGCGCGATATAAATTAAATTGAATTGAACTGTATAGTTGGTACTTTAATATATGATCATATCAAGACAGCCTATATAGTTTTATAGTACTGAAAATAAAGCAAGTTCACTTAAGATACGTTTTTAGATTATTTTTGATATTTTTTCATATGTCATAGAGGTAATTATGACAGCTTCTGCTGAGCAATAATAATGTACTTCAGCAAACAGCTCACACATATTCCAGATACACTGTGAACATCACACATTAGTTTGTCAGAAAGACTGTTATAGCAGCATTTGGTGTGGTGATTTTCACTTATGAGTTGCATAAAGTTTTTACCTGTGCTTTGTGACGCTTTCACCAGCCCCTGCCTGAGGATCTCCCGTACCCAGGTCTTCATCTGTGTCCTGCCATTTCCACCCACGACAGAAACAACCAGGTTGGGTGCAGGAAGACCCCAATGGTTTGTCAATATGTTGTACACCAAAAAAGGCTCAGTTCTCCATGACAGACGCAGGAACTAAGTTTAGAAATTTGACAGATTAAGAGGAACAAGCACGTGTCAGCAATGCACAAGATTTAGAAAGTAATGAAAGTTGTTCTGAAGGCAGGACTGTGGTGCAGTTTTTAGCCTCGCCACTAGAGGGCCGTTTTGTGAGTGATGTTCTGCTGGGATGGGAAATGGTATTCATGAAGGCAGTGTGAATCAGAAGTTGTGCTTCGGGGCAGTTTATGTGGTTTCTTTGCGAGTGTGCGTCCATGAGATTGGTGAGTTACAGGATATTTTTTTTTTAAGAAGCATAGCCTGGCTGTTTATCACTCTGGACATCTTCTGTTTGCACATTTTATCTATCCTAAGTTATCTCTAAGCTAAGTTTGGCTAGGCCAAGCTAAGTTCAATTCAGGTTGGTGATTTATTATATTTATTTGCCTTCTTTTACTTTATTTAGCATGATAAGCGATTGGGGCACAAGAATTAGGTGATAGAAAAATGTATTACCAAGTATGTGGCTGTAATATGTTATGTTGCCTTCTAATGTGATTATTGGTGTCTACATTGGATTGTAATTTGTGTTCTGTTTTGTAGAACCACACACATACCCACACACAGAGTGAATGTTCCACTAAATCTGCCATTAAAGAGCCTGAAGATTATCACCTGGCCTGGTCAATTTTCTGGAGGGTCATATTTGCATTTTACCAGTGCACACCCTGCGATCACCATCATAGAAACCGAACCTAGTATCAGACATCACCATAACAAAAGTAATAAACATAGGATGTGCATACAAGCCTCAGTTGTTTCAATCCAAATGAAAATGACATTTGATCTGTACTGATTTTGTATACTCGGGTGCAGTAGCAGCAAAATTCTATAAAATTCAAGTACTGCCTATCACAACTCAGGGTTTGTCTGGATCTTTATTTCACTCACCTTTATAGGCATTGCTTTTTAGAACATGCAGACATATTCAAAAACTCTAAGGCAATAGCGATAAAGCATTATGAGAAAAAAAAGAAAGCCACCCACATAGCTGTGCCTTTTGCTGGCTCCTGCACCTCTCCAAATGCATCAGTTGGTTGTTCAGAGGAGTGCTGCACACTTTCCCAGTGCTTCAAAACTGCTGTGCTGAAATAGTCTTCAACAGCCACAGAGGCATGGTCATCTCTCGCAGCCCCACACTGACACAATGCGCCATTACTGAGAGAGGTGGAGGGATACAAACATCACCACGAGAACCAACTCAAAATACAGACATCCCATCATGAGTACCTGAAGGAATCACAGTACCTGACAGAATCTTCTACAAAGGTGCCGCACACTCTTTTCTTGATGATTTTGGGGATCCAACGCTGAAAGCATTTTTTAAAAGTTGTTAAATAGTGATGAACTTATACACATTTCTGAGCCTAGTTTAACAGTGAGCCTGTGCATGTGCATATTCTGTAGTAGAACTACACAACCCACAAGTAAAAAAAAAACATGTTTTTCATTAAACTTTTAAACTGGCCTTGGTATTCATTGCCTCCAGGTATTCATTTCTAATCCGCTATTATGAAGCGGTAATGAAAGGTGGGTATGTGACACCCAATACTGACGTTTTGACAGTGTGTCGAGCAGCTGAAGACCAGGGCTTATGCAACACTGCGGTTTAAAACATCCAGGACATCCATGACTAATTAAGGTTCTGGTTGTATTTCACATTAGTGTTGACAGATGGCTTACCTGCTGCATCTACGAGTGCAAGCAGGTAAGCCAAGGCACCAGGAATTCTGTTTGTATAAACCGCAGTCATTTTTCTAGACTTTAAAATTATTAAATTAATGTTTTTAATACTACTGCTTCTATTTATTACAAGGGGCACACTTGAACTTATTTTTGCTGTGGATTGTGACGACCTATATAGACTAAGGAGAAAACTGGGCAGATATTTTCAGCTCTTACTCCCATCTATTTTTTCTACTTTGCTGCATCAAGTGACTTCATCTTCACTCTAACCCACTTATTTCATAGGTATTAGGTGTATTCATACCGTAAGAGGGGGGAAAACACATTAATTAACTACAGACAATCCATTTCTTAACAATTCACGCGATGTATTCTGATTAATGCTCCTGGTCATATATGTCATTTTATGTCATTTTATATGTCATTTTATATGTCATTATAAAAGCAGGAGAGAGTTCATTTTCAATAAAAAAAAAATATGATCTGCATGTTAACTTGGTTTTTTTGTACAAAGGGAAACACATTTAGTATTTGTTCTTTATTTTAATATTTAGTTGTTTATTTCTTTGAAAATAAAACTAAATGCTTTTGATGCCAATTCCCAGAAAGCTTAAAATTCAACAATCACATCCAGACTTTGAGGGGCGGGGGGTTCAATTGTTTTTGTGTTTGTTCAAGGCTGGGGGAGGACTAGGAGGAAAAACACAGCCCATTGAGCCCAAAACGATGTCAGTGTGGAGATGAGTGAAATGTTTTTAAAACTTGACAATTATGGCACAAGTTTCATTGTTTAACAAAGCTTTGCTTTAACTCATCACTAATGTGAGCGCAACACCTCGGCAGCTAAACTGAATGGAATGCAGCCATCATTAATGTCATCAGTAAACACGATGAAGCGTGTAACTACGTGCTTATGAAGGATGCTGTATGTAGACTAGCAGACATAAGTGTGCTTTCCATTTTTTTCTGTTAAGAAAATGTCAATGAACTGCTATAGTAATGCTTCACTGAACCTGTTTCTACTTATTAAAGCTTGTTTTATGATCCACCAGTTAGACAAGTTTTGCCGATATAATAGATGTTTGTTCACGTGCACGTTTGAAAAGCTTGTTGTGCGTGATTTTCCAAGAAGCTTGTGGGTGGCTCACTATTACTGTTACTTGGAACTTCATTGTGAGAATTTTCCAAGTATAGCGTCCACTTTTTAAAAAAATCTTTAGATGTAGGGTTTTTTTGGTTGGTTCCTTACTTTCTCTTTTGTTTTATTTTGTTTCGTTTTTGCCAACATGCCACCATGATATTGCAAAAGCAGCTGGAAGATTTTAGAGAAAGCTGACTTACCTGGCTCTTCTCTGTTTGGCAGTTAATGTCTGTGTTGTTATCTCCACCTCCTTCTTCTATTCTTTCTCCTACTTTTTCTGCTCCTGCGTCTTTCATGTTTCCCTTTCAGTCAAGCCCAGTGAGAAATGTGTGCAGAAGAACTAAAAGAGATTCTTTCTGACCATATTTCACCTTGTGTGCTACTGCTGAAACCTCATTCCCTGCCACTATCGTCTCTCAGTGTCCACAAGAAAAGTAGGTGCAGCCAGCACTAAGGTAAGGGTGTGGTTTCACAGAGGCAAACAGTTCCTCCAAACTTTGAAAACAGGAAAAGCCAGTCAAAACCAGAAACTATTCAGACACAGAGTCTGAGCTGGTGTTGTGTTTATTCCAGTACTTCCTCATCCCCTTATCTGGTCACTGGCATCTGATGTGAGAGAACTGAACACCCTCAATGACACATTTAGACACCACTGTAGCAGACAGACAGCTCAGCATACTCAAGCTTATGTTCTCTAATTGTTACTGGAAGCTAAAAATATCACGCATTTGCAACACAGACTGTTAGGTATGTCTCTGTGGCGCTCACGCCCATAAGAAGTAAAAGTCAGACATTTGCCTGCAATAATCGTGCAAAGGCAAATACATTTATTTTAAAGGCAAATTTCAGTCAAAAACGTATTATTAGAATTGTTATTCAGCTGAAATTTAGCCCAATATGTGCATATGTTCCACTTCCAAAATACGGACATTTAGACTGGATAGCTACAGGTACCTTGGTGTTCATCTGAACAATAAACTGGGCTGGACTCATAATTCAGATGCTTTCTATAGAAAAGGGCAGAGCAGGCTGTACCTGCTGCAGAGACTCAGGTCTTTTGGAGTGAAGGGCCCTCTCCTGAAGACCTTCTATGACTCTGTGGTGGCCTCAGCCATCTTTTACGGTGTGGTCTGCTGGGGCGGCAGCATCTCTGCTGGGACAGGAAGAGAGTGAACAGGCTGATCCGGAGGGCCAGCTCTGTTCTAGGATGCCCTCTGGACACAGTGGAGGCAGTAAGTGACTGGAAAATGGTGGCTAAGATGTCATCCCTGTTGGACACCATCTCACACCCCATGCAGGAGACTCTGACAGCACTGAGCAGCTCCTTCAGTGGCAGGCTGCGGCATCCACAATGTGGGACAGAGAGACTCTGCAGGTCTTTCCTTCCTACTGCTGTCAGACTCTACAACATGGTCTCTGCAGCTGACCACACACATGCAGACAGACACACACACACACACACACATCGCATACACAATTGTAACTGTCTCCCTGATGTGCAATAGTGCCAAGTGCAATTTTTTCTACTATAACAAAGCATTTTTATTCTATTTTGTATAGTACTTATTCTATTGTATATAGTATTTTATTCTTGTTGTATAGTATGTTATTCTATTTTATCTTATCCCATTCTATTGTTTTGCTCTTAAACTTGTACTTTCTACCGTGTGGCACTAATAAAGGTTTATCTTATTTCTCTCTTAAGTGTAACTTTGTAAAGAAAATTTGCAGCTGCTTCATAGCCATAGTTAAACCATTTCAAAGGTTCATTCTGAAAGATGACCATGTATGTAGCAGGCTTTAAACCTGCAGGATTGCACCTTTAAAACTATATATAAACACCACACACTTTATCCTGTTGTATATCATATTTAAATATTGACACAATTTATAAAATAAAAAGTTTGACTAATGTGGCTAAACATTTCATACATCATACAAACATCTAGAGGTATTTGGTTGCCAGTAGAAGGTAACTATGTTGGGAACACAGGAATGGCCATTATCATTGTGATCTGGCAGCATTTGAGTTTAACTTGCTTTGTCCCAGTACCGTTTCTGGTCCATGTTCACATATAGCTACTCATACTGTATGAAAACGTCATTAAAAGGAATATAAGTACAGACATACAAATATAGCACATATATTTGTAGTGTTACTGAATACAAAAAGTATCAATATGTGCTGTTAATGTAATACCTTATAGACACTATCACATGACGTCAGGATAAATTGTAAATATATGTAGTCATTTATTTTTTCTCGTTCCAGTTCAGTGTTTATAACAGAGTGTGGTGAGGATCATGGAGGTAGACTGTGAGGTTTGCCACTGGCAATCCCTCCGCTGGTTATGAAAGCTATCCCAGAAACACAACGCAAGACACTCAGAGATCGATCATTTTACATGCTAGCAAGGGGAGACAGGAGGTCTCGGGGATGTGCCCTGGTCTGAATCATCTCCATCTCCAATCTCCGAAGACGCCGCCCCCCTGCACGCACCTTTATTGACGCACAGATTGGTAACACCCACATTGTAAAACACTCCCACAAAGTCGTAAACATGGAAGTCTTACATGAAACAGTTTAACAGTTGGTCATTTACAACCTTAACCTCCCCCAGCCATCTGGCAGAAGGTTAAAGGACAAAGGAATCTAAAGAATCTCTTTGCTCTTACAGTTTACCTAAGGTTCATAGTTTTATACATACAACAATGACAATATTAAACAATTCACTCTCACATAGACTGCATAGAAGCTGTCAAAAGGAATCATGCTTGTTTTTTATTTTATATTTATTTTAACTTTATTTTTTTAGATTTAATTTGAATGAAGTGAAGTTGTCCTCCTCGATTTAAGGTAGCCTTAAATCGAGTTGAGCTGGAAGAGTAGGGGAGCGTATCTGTACAGAAGATTACCTGAGTGAGAGGGACAAAAGCAATAAAAAAAAAATGTAATCAATCAAATCAAGCAAGCAATACATGACCTTTCAACTAATTTCATAACTGCTTGGAAGTACTCTGTAATGGTGGAGGCCGAGGAGGTTTGAATGTGCTTCCTTTTGCTAAAGTATCCACAACCCAGCTGATGGCACTGGAACAATACTTCATCTGAGAAGAAAGCTGTATATTAGAAAAGAGTCATTTCTACCCTTAATGAAAACTACCTGAAAAGAAATACATTTTAAAAAATACCAAATATAAGTGCAAAGAGATATTAGATCAACTTTTCTGTTCATTCCATGTCTTGGATGTGATATAGCCACATTTTATATCTATAACAATACTAAAACAGATTATAAATACTATGCAGTAGCATTTGAGCATCACCTTAAAGTAATATTTCAGTAAGATTATTTTAAGGTAAGGGTTACTTTATTGTTTCCCATAGAAGAAAATCCATTATTCATGGATTATCCATCTTTGTTTTGATTATTGAGTCGCTGCTTTTCTGGATCTTGTTTCGAGCAGTCAGGAAGTCTTCCCTCTGAATTGTTTCCCACGTTGATAATCTGTTAGCTGCCTTTGCTTCCAAGTCTAACACTGATGTAAAGACAAAGGTTTGAAATGATTACCTTTTAACTCAGTTTTTGTGCTTCCATCACTGCTAAACTGAGGTCAGTGTGCAAGTAAACAAAGAGCCCATTCTTAGATGCTGTCATTTTGAGTGAGCAACTGAGTGATTACAAGGGAGCCACTGATTAACAAAAACTCCTAAGTACCAACTAAAGTTTAGAAGACATTTAAGAAATTACCAAATTCTAATGAACTGTGTATTCCTCATTCAGCATTTGATGTACAATGAACAAAATCAGAATAACACTTCTGATCCAATCCTGACCAAAGTGGTGGATCTTTACAGAGGGCACTTTGCGAACGAACCTCTTAATAAAGAGGTTGATGTTTGTGAGGATAATGAAAGGAGGATCCAAAGTAGGATGGGAGTGGTACTCAACAATCAGGTTTTAACGCTGGAACTTCCAGTAAGCGTCAATGTTTTCTTGCACTTTAGAGAAAGTGTTTCTGCATGGACACAATGAGATCAGAGCTACTGAGCCAACTAAAAATAATCAGTATGTGAATGCACCCTCAGAGATATACTGATAGACTGTTTCTTTACCTAAATGTGCCAATGAGCAGGATATTGGTGACCAGGAGATATATATGACTAGCAAAATCACTACCAGCCAGTTACTATCCTGAGTTCTGCACGGCTCTTTGCTGCTCCCAATCAAAGTCACATTGTCATTTTAAAGACCTAGGTGGACACAAGCCAAATTTTAATGGATTGTTAATGATCTCATTCTACACCCCTACACAGTTTTATCAAAATTCAGCTGGATCTTTCAAACTAGCATGATTACAGAGTGACACAAATGCAAATGACACCAAAAACATAACCTGTTTGGCAGAGGTAAAAACCATTTTACCTGAAGGAGATGAAGTTGGTGTAGCAGAGGATGGGGCAGAAGAAAGTGAGCAGCAGCTTCCAAACCTCTGAGGCCGTATGCACCAACAGCAGCTTGTTGGCTCAACATGAAGGTGGACTGTGTTATTTTGGAAGCACTATGCCATCTTTACTTTGTAATGAAAATGTGCTATTTGTAGTGATGCCAACAAAATGAATCAAAAGTCTGAAAACTGTTATGTACCTGCACTCCATCATTGCTGAAGAAAAATCGAGCAAGAACGCTCGTGCCCATCTGAAAACAGGTGGCACCACCACAGATGTGACACTCCTGAATCAGCAGGGTGAAGGAGTGGTTTTCATTATTTCGATAGCAAGTATAGAAGATATCTGAAATAGAGTGTACAGAAGATACGATCGAGAGTTCGCAGTTTATTGTGTTACAAAAGCTGTTGAAAGGAAAATTCAATGGTCTGTCCACGCTAAGATCCACGCTGGGACCTGCTTCACTGTCACCTTCACCAGGAGACTGCACAGGTGGAGTTGGAGACAGGATGTCCAAGACATCACTCAGGAAATCAGCCAAGCCTCCTGAGTCAGCCAGCACCAGCAAAGGCATGGAGTTTTTTTAGCTCAATTTTCAGTGTCATGGAAAAGGCCATTTTTGATTTTTAATACATTTGCAAGAATTTCAAGCAAACTTTTTTTCACTTTGTAATTATGGAGTATGATGTGTAGAATTTTGAGGTGAAAAATTAATTGAATGCATTTTGGAAAAAGGCTGTAACCTGTGAATACTTTCCAGCTGAACTGTATGTTTCTGTGCATGTCTCTGCATGTTCAAGTGTGTCTGTGAATTTCATGGTGGCTGCAATGAAGAAAAGCAAGTATGTCAGTATTCTCAGAACTGAAGCTCCATCTTTTTATCTATACTCGTGTGGCAAATGGCAAACTCTGGTTCTAAGTTAAACTATTTAAATGGTGACAGCAGAGTTATGAATAAAACAAAGCATTAAAGCAAAAAAGAAAAATACTTGGAGAATTTTGTACAACTGTTATTCGCTTTACACAATGAATCATTACAACCCTATTTCATGCATTAATTTCTTCGAGCTGCACTACTGTAATTCATTATTACAATGCTGTTCTAAAATTCCCCTGAAAAGCCTTTAGATAATCCAAAATGGTACAGCAGGAACCCTAACAAGGATTAGAAAATTGGTATGAACAAGTGGAACAAATCTATGGAGTCTTTTTCACACTAAGGTTAATTATGGAGTTCCACAGGGTTCTTTCCTAGGACCAGTTCTATTTACATGCATTTGTCCATGAAGCCAGAAGACACACACCAGTTAGGTAATCTGCAGGAATGTCTTAACCTCCTAAGACCCGAACTCGTTCATGGCATGCATTTTTAATTTCTCTTTGCTATTTGGGCTGATTGGGACCTGATGAATGTAAAAACAAAGAATTACCTGATTTTTTTTTTTTTCTGATTTTTGTTTCTGAGATCCACATATGAGAACATTCATTTTAAATTTCGATCGAACAGTGGCAGTATAATGTCCTCGTAAGTGGATATCAGGCCCTAGACAACCCAAAATGTGATGTCCACACATGTGGACGCCAAGTCCTAAGAGGTTAAAGATGTAAAGACCTGGATGATCTGTAATTTACTGTTTCTAAATTCAGATAAAATGTAGATCTTGCAACACTGCAAAAATCAGGCCCCATCTTATTTTAAAGACCTCATAGTACCATACCACCTTAATCAAGCACTTTGCATTCAGACTGCTGGTTTACTCGTGACTCCGAAGGTATTTAAAACCAGAATCAGGGGGCAGAAACTCAGTTTTTCAGGTCCTTCTTCTATGGAATCAGCTCCCAGTTTGGATTCGAGAGCAATAAAAAAGCAAATACATCAGTCCTTAAAGATTGTTGAACTACGGTTATTCTTTTGTACTTATCATAAA
>VOQK01041036.1:0-15932 GCA_015052645.1 Benitochromis conjunctus
CCCCCCCCAACTGGTATGGAGTGTGACTGGACCGTCGCTCAAAAAAAAAAAAAAAACCCTCCGCGCTGTCGTCGGTCCTCCCGCGTCTCATCACTTGGCCAGCTGTTTCCAATCAGCCGTCATCTATGACCAGCGGCATTTAAGCTGGATGCAGCAACCATGGAAGTGGGATTATTACACTGAACTGGAACTGTCGGCTAGCGAACCTGCTAACTGTGATTTTACTTCCTCTTGAGGAGAGTCGGGCGGAGAGAAGTTTCAGGGAGCACCACTCATGCACTGGGCTACCACAGACAAGGAGACACTCGGGAGCAAAGGAGGAGCACAATTGTGAACTGCATTATTTGTGAACTGTTAGAATACATTTTGGAGCACTAAGTAAATTCACTGTCTTTTCACCTCAGTCTAAAAACCGCGCCTGGGTCCTCTTTCCCTCTCACTTCCGCGACAATTCCGTCTGAGAAGGGAATAAGAGCCGGTCTCCAATAACCGCCGGTCTCTTTTAAACGCCGGGCCGGCCGGATAATTTTTTTAATAAGCGCCCGGGCTACTAAAGGAAGATCTACGGTATGAGCAACCAACAAATATACCGCAAAGGTATATACAATTTCACAGTGAAAGAATTTTAATTAACAGATTTACAGAGTGAATTTTACTGCAGCATCTCATAATGTTAAACAACACCTTAAAAAGTGCATCTAAAATTCAGTCCTAAGTTTAGTTAGAGACCCCAGATGATCACATTTAAAAACACAGTGCAACTAGATAAAAATCTCAAGATAAAGAGACTTCTCATCAGTCAGTAAATACATCAGTACTTCTGAATAGTAATCTAAAGTTGAACAAACTGAAGATAGCACCTGGACTTTCAAACCCCACTTTCATACTTCAGTTTAGTAGACACACACACCCAAAAAGCTTAGCAGCAAATCTCAATAAACAAAAAAGCATAAGTAACTGAATGAAAGACCAAAAAAAAGATTAAAATAAATATAGTAATTGTTTGATGGGGAATGCATTAAAGAGAAATAAACAAACCTGTTGAAATTAAGCATAGTCTCCAAAGTCACCCAGCCATCATCGACCTGCAGCTGCTCTTTGAGAAACCGGTCTCTTGGAAGATTGTGATCGCCAAAGTAATACTGGGTAGGAATAATTTACAGCCATATGAAGACCAATTTTACCTGGTAAATGACAAATTCTGAATTTAAACTTCAAATCGTAAATACCTCGATCTGTCGTGCCACTTTCACCTCCAGTGGAGACATCTCTTCTCGACTTTCTGCCATCTTTGTTCTGCATAGAAAGAACAAAGCAAAAAAAAGTGTCATCCTGAGTTAGAGATTTCTCTGATGTTTATAACAAATATTTAAATTTTTTAAAAAAAAGATTTTTTCCATGTTATATATGAAGCAAAAAAAATCTAAATGTTTTCCATCTTTAGTTTGTCAAAGGGGAGCTTTTTTGTATTAACTGTAAATTTTATATGGCAGATTCCCAACATGTGGGTCGCAGCCCTCTGTTGGGCTGTGAAGGTACTGCAGGTGAGGTCATTCATCATATTAATTTATATTAAAAACTATTTCAATTCACTTATCTAAATTCTTGATTGTTATAAGCAACCTGAACCATATTAATGGGGAAAAAGGCCATTTTTACCCTTATTATTATAGTATTTGCTGATATTTTATGTTTGTAAACACTGAGACTTCCATTCCCCTTTGCTGTACTGAGGACAGCGCAGCTATGTGGCCATTTTCTAGGGATGTTGTCTGACGTCAGCCTATCAGCAATCCACATGATATTTACTAACCTCCCTAGCCGACATTCATCAATGTTGTGCTGGCTGAAAGTTCAAATACAGTACGAGGAAGAGTATAAAGAATTGGGGGGGAAACAAGCAAAGGAACAACAACAAAAAAAAACAAAAAAAAAAACCCCGAAATAAAACAAAATCCAAAACTGAAATACAACATACAAGAACCGGGGAAAAAATATGATCAGCTACTAGCCACGTTGCCATGTTAAACACTGGTATCAGGCCTTGCTGTTGTCTGAGTTTTTGTAAATTTGCATGGCCATACAGGAACCATCTTTAAGACTTAATTATAACCACCAAATTAATAACTTAATGCCGGTAAACAGTTACATGCACTTTTAAATAACATTTAGTTGCTCCATATTTATATTTAGATACACACCTTCAGATAGATGCCCAGATTTAAATCTTACAAAAGGAAACCCAAGCCTAAAATTGTGAGTTGCAGTACAACACAGGAGTAAACCAACGTGTTTCATTCATCCCAGTCAACTACAGGCTCGTCTAGCTCCACGGCTAACCTGTTAGCTTAGCTCTTTCACTACACGGGCCACGCTGGGCGTCAACACAACAAAAGCAGCTTCTTTTTAGTCTTTCCACGCTGTCAGTACATATTTTAATCAATAACGTGATTTGTTAGTGGCTGAATTACTTTTTTTTTGCATGTAAATTAAAGTAGTCACCGCTACTCCGCTAACATTATTCTAGCTGCAGCACGCTGTTCAAATCTGCTGGAAGAAAATCCACTCTCTTCTCTAGTAACATTATAAAACACTCCCTGGATAACATAAAAAGCCTTAAACATTGTTTTCACAATCATAAAGTTGCACTTACTTAACGAGTCGCAGCTAGAAGCAGTTTAAGGTGTTCAAACCAACACAGAACTCAATCCGCTGCTCGCACGTTGTGGAACTGCGTGCTACGGAGCCCACCGAGGACCAAAAATGACCTCATGGTCGCGCAAGCTCCTCTGTGCCTGATCCCTGTAGTGCTTGATCCAATCGTCTCTCTCCGTGTCGTAGCAGTTTTTTTTTATTATGTATACGTGCAAATGTTTTGGAATAATTTTCACTAGTACATTTGAGCATATTTGGGTAATCAAAAAATAAAAATAAAAAAACTTAATCTAACAGTGGACAATGTTTAAATTAATTAGTTATTAAATTGATCAAGCTTAGCCAGAGTGCACCTTTTATAAAGTATAAGAAGTTACCTTCTCATTTAAAAGTTTAAGCAAACTGATCGATGTGCGGTTTTTTTTTCAAACACAGTAAGATTTCCAAGCCTGAAAAAAACAATAACTTAAGACTACAAATTTATCCAAAACCTTCAGTATTCTTATACATGTATGTATACCTGTTAAAATTTCTATACTTTTCATATTTGCGCTTAAAAATATAACTTTTGTTTGTCTTTTGTTTTTGCTAAGTCACTTATTTACTCGAACAGTGTGTACCTGTATTTTAAACTGCGATGATATATCACAACCACAAGGTGCCGCTGTGATTCTAATCATGGCGTTTATTTTTTTATGTGTAAATGTTTGAATGTTTGAAACGCGTGTTGTCGTTTTGTGTTTTTGTTTTTCGTATTTATTAGTTTGTTTTTTATTGGTGTGTGTACCTTTTAAAAACAATTATAGTAGGACTTCATTTGCATCGATTGTTGGAAGGTCAGACTTTTATCAAGTCTGACATTTCATTAGCTTAAAATAATTTTGCCTTTTTCCTGACTTTGTTTTGGGAGACATCCACATTGCCTTTTTATTGTTGTATGTGTGACATAAATATCACCCACCTAAGTTTAGGAAAAGACTGCTATTATTATCAGTATTTTTCTCTTTTGACATCAACTTTTAAAAAATGTAATGTAGCTCTACTTTATTATTATTATTATTATTATTATTATGTATGAATCTGTTATATACACCCGCCAGTCACTTTATTAGGTACAGGTTAGGTACAGTGTTGTACCCCATGTTAGTTTGTGTCATGGATTCACTAAGGTGCTGCAGACATTCCTTAGAGATTTTGGTCCATGCTGGAATGATAGCATCACACAGTTGCTATAGATTTGTCAGCTGCACATCCGTGATGGGAATCTTGTTCCACCATAATCCCAAAGGTGCTCTGCTGGATTGAGATCTGGTGACTGTGGAGGCCCATTTGAATGCAGTGAACTCACTGTCATTTTCAGGAAACCAGTTTGAGATGATTTGAGCTTTGTGACATGGAGTCTTATCCTGCCGGAAGCAGCCATCAGAAGATGTGGTCATAAAGGGATGGACATGGTCAGCAACAATACTCAGGAAGGCTGTGGTGATTAAACAATGTTCTGTTGCTACTAAGAAGCTGAAAGTGTGCCAAAAACATATTCCCCATACTGTAAGACCACCATCCTGAACCTTTGTTACAAGGCAGGATGGAGCCATGCTTTTATGTTGTTTTTGCCAAATTCTAACCCTTCCATCCAAATGTTGCAGCAGAAATCAAGGCTCATCAGACTCAGCAGCATTTTTCATTCATATATTATCCAAATTTTGGTGAGTCTGTTTGTATTGTAGCCCGTTTCCTGCTCTTAGCTGACAGGAGTGGCACCTGGTCTGGTGTTCTGCTGCCAAATCAGCCCGTCTGTTTCAAGGTTTGACATTTTGTGTGGTTCTAACAAGTGGTTATTTGAGTTACTGTTGCCTTCCTATCTCCTCAAAGCAGTCTGGTCATTCTCCTCTGATCTCTTTTTATTTGGACCATTCCCTGTAAACCCTAGAGATAGCTATTTGGGAAAAAATCCCAGTAGATCAGCAGTTTGTGAAATGCCAACAACCATGCCACGTTCAAAGTCACTTACATCACCTTTTTTCCCCATTCAGTTTGAACTACACCCAATCATCTTGACCATATTTACATGCATAAATGCAATGAGTTGCTACAATGTGACTGGATGATGAAATAACAAACAGTTTAACATCTTGATGCATGCTCAATCATCCAGGTAAGTAAAGCCCAAAAAGTTGATTCTGTTCATCTGGACGTAGCGTTTTCAGACGTTTTAACCCGCTTTGGCAAGGACTGCCTAAAGCTTGTACGTCTCTCCCACTGAAAACGCTACATCCAGATTAACAGAATCAACTTTCTGGGAAACAGTTTAACAGATATAACAAATGAAGCGCCAAATATGTGCACTTGTAAATGTCTTAAGTTCATAAATTCACTGAACTCAAATAGAACTTCATTAGCATTTTAGTACTTTATTTAATACAGGTAAAACCTGGTACAGTTCTACTAAAAAAAGTCTATTTGTAGTGTGATTTTTAAATAATACTTATTAGATTATAAAATGTCATGTTCTCTTTTTGTGCATTTCTTTTCAGTCTATTTTAAACAAACCATCAAACAGACAAAAAACGCTCAACATGAGGCCCCTGAGTTTTGTATGAAAAGCTGGTATTCATCACTATATTCACAGTTTGGCAAATAGCTTCCTAAAGGATCTGGTGCAAGTTGACATGCTGTGAGATAAATATGAAGTGTGGAATATTAGCTCTCTTCAGTGAAGTCACTGTTAGATCCATTTGGCACAAAATGATCAGTGAACAAAAATTTGTGTCACTAAACACCATAAACACAAACACAGCCATGTGACCTGGTCGGGCTGGGGAGAGTCCCCACTATCTCCCACGAGTCCAGCTCAGGATTGTATTTCTCGATGCTTTGAAGGTAAGACCCTTTGGAGTACGAGTATCCACCTGTTACGTAAATACAACCATTTATTACCACAGCCCCACACTCCATCCTCCTCTCCTTCATCACCGATATCGGTCTCCACTCGTCTCTCTCCGTGTCGTAGCAGTCGGCAATCGTCGTCTGTCCACCCACCACATACAGCTTGTTGTTGAGAGACACAGAACACAGCCCGTACTCTGAAATGAGAGGATTTCAGCTTAGAAAACAGTATTTAATATACTCATGCTTCTGTTTGGTCTTCTTTAGCACGTATACCTGGATGGGGACTTATTGTAATGATGCTCCACTCGTTGACATCTGGTCTATACACCTGTGTTTTTTCGTAGGTGCAGCTTCCTCTGTAGCCATAATGACCTCCGGTTACATAGATTTTATCTCCCACTACACACGCAGTAGCATTTCCTACCCCTTCAAAGAAAGCAGAGATCACAAGTATCACTTGAACAGTCCAAATGTGTATGTGTTTTATCACTTCATTTATACAAAGTTATATATATCTGCACAGTTCAAAGGGACAGTTGACCCAAAATCAAATTTACATGTTTTTCCTCTGGCCTGTAGTGCCATTTATCCATCTGGATCATTTTGATGTGAGGTGTTCAGATTAGCAGATATCAGCTCTATCAGATTCTGGCTTTTCTTTAATTAAATGGAAATAAATGGCACTTGACATCTGGTTCTCAAAGCACCATTTTGGAAAAACTCAGCAGCTTTTCAAGAAACTGTGGCCTAGTTGTTCGAAAATCTGCAAACGTTGTTTCAAGTAGTTTCAATTATGAGCTAGTCTATTATTTGCTAAGCTATACCCCCACAGTTCATCTACCCATGATGAAAAGTATGAGTTTGCGACAGTGTGACACTATCTAAACATTACTGATGTCTCCTTGAGCTAAACTGTAATGTAAGCTGCCTGCATGCTCCCTTTGGGTGGCGGATGCAGTTCTTAACGGGAACTCAGTCGGCTTGTTGTTCTGTGCAGAACATATAATAAATAGCTGCTACTGTAAATGGTAAGAGTCACAAAAATGATTGTCAATGATACTGTTTAGAAAAAATATAATGATTCTTGAACTTAGAAACAACAAGTTCCACGTACGAGCTGCTCGGGAGCTTTCAGTCAAAAATCACATGATCTTCATCAGCAGATGGTATTTTGACCATGTGTTTTAAACCACAGCTTCTCATCCTATATGAGTAATAAGTCCATAAAGAGTTCATAAAAACCACTATATGGATCTTGTGGTGAAACTGCTTCCTGTGCCTTCATTTATTCATATCATACTCATCATTTCAGCCCTAGCGATAACATAATCCTAATATTTCAGCATACCTTGGATCATTTTGGCCACAGGGAACCATTTCTTTTTTAAAGGATCATAAAATTCGGTGTCTCGTTCAGGAGCTCCTCCCCGGTAGCCTCCGATGGCATAGATGCAGCCGTGCAAAGCCACAGAGCAATGGTAGTACCTGGCTGTAATCATGGGGCAGCCCTCGGTCCATTCATCACAGTCACAATTATAAATTGAAACGGAGTCGAGGGCCTCAACAGTGTTTGTCTTGTAGCCACCTGTCACGTAGATATTTGCTCCAAGTAAACTGACGCTGTAGCTTTCTCTTGCGTGGTCGGGCATGTCCTTTCCTTGCACCCATGTGTTGCTGATAGGATCCCAGATGTGGACTTCACAAAGAGGGTGCCAATAGTACCCTCCAATTATATACATGTTGGCAGACATTTTTCTAGCCGCAGGAATCTCTTTTCCATTTGGTCTTAAAGCCTGGATGATTATAGATTTTAATTTCCCATCATTCTTCTTTAAGTATTGTCTATACACTTCTAAGGTAGCCTTGAAGTAAATCTCATCCAGATCCAATTGGATGGAGTGTAGCATAATTGAAACGTAGTGTATGCGATTATCTAAGTCATGGTTCACCCATGTGGCGACAGCATCTATCAACACTTCATCTTTCTGCACAGTGAGGCTCTGCACAGCCAAGACTTCTCTTATTTTCTCAGGATGCAGATCTAGGAACTCCTCCTGCTGAATGAGCGCCGGGAACCTGCTCAACATCACTCTGCGTGCCTCCCTCTCCAGCCCAGGGCACAGGTGCAGCTCAGCGAAAGCGTGCATGCCCAGGCAGTTGTCCACATCCAGGAGACGAATGAGAAATTCCTCACATGCTTGCTTCACAGAAACGAACTGCAGCAGGTCTGCAGCCTCCAGCAGGCTCTGCACGTTGCTCTCAGTGATGCACACCTGAGCAGTGTACACATAGTCCACCAGAGCACCCAGCACCCCGTAGTCTATCCCGCTCAGTTTGATGACGCTGTTTGATCTCTCCTTCATGTCAGCTGTGAACATGACTTTGAAATAGGAGCTGCGGGCTGACAGCAGCGCCTTGTGGCAGTGAAACACCTGTCCGGACTCGCCACACTGCAGAGCGACGTCGGTAAACAGGCCGCTAATGTAGAAGTGCCTGAGCGCATCCAGGACCTCTGCCGGATGGTCACCATCACAGAAGTCATATGTGTAGATTTCGGTTTGTTTATGTGACATGGTATCTAGAAAAGAGAGAGAGAGTATGTGTCAAATGTAAGCCGAACACACACATAGTGGGCTGGCAAACATCAAAGCAATATCGAGGCGTCACATTCCCATTTATAATTAATTTAAGGGTGACTGGTCATAGAAGCGTCTCCGCATTTACGCTTTAATCCATGTATCCAAGCAGACACACTGCATGATTACCACTCACCCTATTTCCATGAATGACTCGCGTTTTTCTCTCTCTTCACACTGTTCTCAAGCTCTCCCGTCTCCACCACGCATGAGCCTCAATTTAGCTCACGCAGGACGGTCGCAAGCAGGCAGCTCGATCCTATTTTGGTATTTGTGCGCAGCGTCCATAACCCCCTCCTCCTCCTCCTCTCTTCTCTTTTCCTCTCCTCTGCTCTGTAGTCTCAAACAGCGGGTCCTTGACAAAACCCCTTCAGAGGAATCACCCAACCCCGCTGTTTTCTCTCAGAGCCTAAATATAACCTCCATCCATCCACAGTCTCGTGACGCGCTCACGGACAGCACATTTTCTGTACACACAGCAGGCGCAAACGGAATACAAATCGTATACAAATTAGCGTCGCTTTTTTACTAGGGCACAAGAAGAAAAAAAGGGAAGACGACGACGAAGAAGTCGTTGCACTGGTCCATTCATGTGTTCGCCATTCTTGGCGTTGCCATGGTATTCTGAACCCAATTCCATTGCGGTAAAGGCTTAAGCTAATCCTAACGAGGATTAACAGCACGGGGCTGCAGATTCAGGGAGACGGAATATGTGTTAATCTCAGCAATTCATATATAATGAAACAATATTTCTGCATAAGTAGTAATGTAATAACAGAGCATTTGTAAAACTTTTTTTTTTTTTTTTAAAGAGAGATTGTTTTTTTGTGCCGCATAATAAGCCACCTGGTTTTACAAAGTAACAAAGTCCGAAGCGGGTGGAGGAGGACTGTGTCTGCTGTTACCGCACAGTTTAACGCTTAATGCTGAAGGGGAAAGCGGTGCAGACTGGACTCAAGTGCATAACTTAATGGCCAAGTGAGAGAGATTTGATTGGCAACTGTTTTGCATAAATGGTCATACAAAAGCTACCTTCCTTGAGACATGCTGTTTCTTTTCTTTTTAGTTCAACGCTTGATTTTATTCATGAATTTATTATATTGTTTAACTGTTGTTCAAACGAGCACTGCGCGGGTCCCACTCATTTTTTTTCCTGAACTTTTAACTTATAAATCAGACAAATGATGCTGGTAAATCAGCCAACTGAGGTAGTAATATCACATTAATTAAAGTTTGAATATGAATCGAACTTGTTACAACATCATAGCTTTATGTAACACAGTAGTAAGTCTGTGTGAACGTGTGAAACTGATTAATTTTATATTAAAGTGCAGAAGAAAAAAAAACCAAAACTTGAGCTTGCTCTCATTTCTCTATAGTTTGCTTCCAATGAGCCAGACTTGTAATTTTGTTTTAAGTGGTCTTAGGGGATAGCTCTCTGGGCTTTCTGAAGGTCTGTTGGACATTGGCTACTTTTTCACTCATTTTCAGTCCAGTCCTTCTACCTGACCATTTTCATAGGGACTTTGTTTGTTTGTTAAACACTTTAACATTGATATACGAATCATTCAAGCATAAAAGCCACCTTAATCAAGTGATGAACCAGTGTTGTGTCTACAGACAACTTAGCAAAGAACCATCTGTAACTTGTATCTTTAGCCACTTTATCATACAAACACCTAATTTGTTCCCATTTCTTTAGTTGAATCTATGAAAAATGCCATCACAGTTTGTACAACAGCATTGCAACAACAGCATGATTCCTAAAGGGCTATTAGACAAAAATAAAAAAAACTTGGCATATCTCAGCATGTCATTCACTGTGTTAGTGAATAGGGATAGACTGCTGTGAAGGTTGGACTAACTGCATGAATGATAAGGCAGCTGACAAACTGAATTAAGTTTTTCATGCAACGATTCCACAGATTCCATTATTTAATCAATGTATTTATTTATTGTTGATCAAAATACACTACTGTGCACCCACTGTTGTTTTCTGGGAGGATGGAGTAAAATACGTCTTTGCTTAAGGATTCAGAGAACTGCACATCTACAGAAAATATAAGTGAATGCCTGTTTCTGGCTACTCCGTTTTGAGACACAGAGCTGAAATGTACTCTTTTTTTTAGAAGTGGACAGTAGTGAAATTAGATGATCTAAAGTGAGTGAGATTTCCATAACACACAAAGCGCACACTTAACATCCTAATAGAGGAATTATTGCAGGGCTGTCGTACTGAACTCCAGCTGTGTAGTGAAGTCCCTTTAAAATATAAGGAGTTCAAATTAGAAAGTCTTCTTTCAAAGGATCAAACAACAAACTGAGCAGTGTACAACAGACATTTTATTTAATTTCTACTTCTAAAAGTTAATAAAAACATCTAAACACTGGAATGTTATGAAAATGCAGGTTTTAAACTCCAACTTCTGAACAAGTTGTTAGCTGTAAACACAAAGACCGGATCATTTATATTAGACGCTCCTGAAAGTGTTACACATCTCACATCCTGAATGCTATTCAGTGACTCTGTAAGTGCTTTGCGCTGTCATTTAAAAGCTGAGCTGCGCCGCATCCTTCACCACGGAGTCCAAGGCACTGAGATCTCTCAAGAGAGAGGACACCCCCACACAATACCACAGATCCCCAGAGCGGTCCGCAGGAGCACTGAAAGACTCAATCTCCACTCCCTCTGTGGCCAACACTCCTAGACAAAGAACAATTGAAGAGAGAAAATAGGTGTGAATTGAAAGAAAAGAAGCATTGGTGAAGGCTGCAATTTAGTTCTCATAACTCAGTGCCAGCTTTCATCTAAAGTCTAACTCAAAAACAAATGTGCGTAAAGCAGCAGCTGGGGAAAAACAACAAGAAATGCATGCTTTGTTTTCAGACAGACAGTTTAACAGACATGCAAACTATCTACCACCAACGTAAACTTTTAATTGTTCTGAAGATAGAAACCACTTCATCTCTTTATATTGTGTTTAAGGTTACTCCCTTCGCCTCCATGGCTACAAGACTAATGTAAGTCATAAGTTCATTTGTAAAAGACTGAAAAAGAAACTTTTCTCAGTAACTGATTGTGAATGTTGAATAGACATTTGAATATAAAATGAGGGAGTGTTTGTGCATTCTTTCTAATGTCCAGCAGGTGGCGACGCTATTGCACTTAATTAGGTTGGACCTGCTTTTTGGCTAATAGGTGCTGAAACAAACCCTCAGAGATGTTGGCCCATTTTGATATGATAGCATTGCACAGTTGCTACAGATTTGTTGGTAGCACATCTATGATGAGAACCTCCGCTTCCACCATGCCCCAAAGTTTGAAATAATCTGAGCTCTGAGATGTGGCGCTGAAAACAGCCATCAGAAGATGGGTACACTGTGTTCATAGAGGGATGGACATGGTCAGCAACTAGCTGAGAGAGTACTATATGCTAGCTATGGCTACCTCTGAATGATAAGCCACTACTGTTAAAGTGCAGTGACCTTCAGTTTCTTAGTCAAACCCACCCTTCGACTTCAAGAAACCAAAATGACGATCGACTTTTTGGGATTTTTCTTACCTGGATGATTAAGCATGCATCAAGACAAAATGACAGTGGTCAAAAGATTTAATTTTCAAAGCAAAGCTTCACAAACAAACAGCTGATATCACGGTGGCTGCGTTCAACTTTTATATTCAAAGATTATAGTTTTGATGTCTACATTTTCTTACCAGCCAGTGAGGAAAGGAGTTGAGGATTTGCAGGGGCCTTAAAGAACAGCAGATTTCCAGTGAGAGAGATGGGCTGTCTGAACACGCTGTTGCCCAGCTCCAGGAGGACAGGCACTCCACCTTGAACTGAACCGCCGGCTTTGTAGCTGCAGCCATTGGCCGCAATCTCCACCTTACACACGCCTTCAGCGGCCCCGACAGATGCACAGTGGGCCTGGTAAACCTGAAGAAGTTCAGATAAATGAAAAAGATTGATTTCACATTTATTTCACTTGTTTTTCTCACGTCGTATTTGCCAGAATAAATTGACGGTGTACCGTGATTCCAGTTTCCTTAGCTAAGCTCAGCGCGTTGATGAGGTTCGGGCAACATCCTGATTCGTGATTGAGTAAACCCACCAGTACAGCTGAAGTCATGTAATCAGTGGAGGACTTCATGCAATCCCCTGGTTTGTAGAACAGAGTGCAAAAAAAGCTTCTAACTGCAGGCAAAATATTTTAAAGTAAAACTGTTTTAGAAAAAAAAGACAAAAGAAACTACACAGAAATGATTTTCCTACAAAAGCTTATAAACCCACACGACTGATTGGACTGTTTCACTATGACACCAGCAGAGGGAGGAAAAACTGCATCCTAGAATTTTTCCTTCCTATGAGATGAACCATCCTTGAGGTTGCTTGGAAACTGGTTAAACCAGAAATGTTACCTTGAGTAGTGATTCGAACATGACTGAATGGTTTCTTAGACGCGCTGAAAGACTGAAGAACGGCTCCAACGGCTTCTCCGAGTTTAATCTGTTGCTGCGACTCCTGGGAGAACGTGCTAGCCAAGACCTGAGCATTTACCTGCACACGGAGAACAGTTTAAAACCTGTTACAAAATCATTTTTTATATATTTAAATAAAAGTTATTTAGTTATTTTCCTTTTTTTTTTTTTATCAATACCCTCTAAATGTTATCAAATTAGATTATCCACCGATGCGGTTTCCTGCTCAGTCTCTGTTTCTTTGCATGTATCGCCACTGTTTGCTTTATGTTTTTAGTACAAAACAAACAAAAAATATCAGTTTTAAAGCTCAAGATGTCCAGCATGCAGCTGTCATATTCAAAATAAACTGCAGCACCGAGTAAAAGAAATAAAGAAAAATTGAACTCACAAATTCTGCCAGTATTGCTCGCTTGTCTTATTTTCAGAAACAGTGCTGCAGTTTTATTTTTTTTTATATTCTTCACAGTTTTGTAATCATCCGCTTATCTGATAATACTTGACTTATTCAGTCCATTGTGTGCAGATGTAAAGTGAAATGATGCGTCAAATTCCCACTTTATGGCAAGTGTGTACAGAACCCGAAGCAGATAGCGTGGCTTAACGAAGAAAGCTGATAAGCACTGCCGTGATATCCATTAGGGTCCTGTTTTCTTCTCACCTGCTGCACTACAGTCTGTAAAACAGTCCACTACTTCCTGTACAGATAACTGCGGGTATGAAGTCTGGAGGCCACTATTCAGCTGATTTGTTGATAGTGATGTTTTTGAAGCTTGAGAATATTTAGGCTCCTTTAGCGATTCATTTTGCACAAATCTACCAAATAATCACTTCAGTAGCCCATTAGCAATTTTATAACTCTGGTCTGAGAAATAAAATAAAAAAATAACATTAAGAAGAGCATGTAGGACTTACTGCTCCAACCAGGTTCTTTCCCTTCACCATGTCCACAATCTGCAGGGCAATGTCCTCCCCACAGCGAGCCTGAGCCTCCTTCGTACTGGCTCCCAGGTGAGGGCAGCTGATGACGTTGGGATGCTCCACCAGTGAGTGGTTCTTAGGTGGCTCCTGTAGCCAAAAAGACAAAGACAATGTGAAATTTAAGCAACAACATCTCTTTAATTGATTAAAAAAAATAAATAAATCAATTTGATAAATAGCTAAATTAAACATTTTTGCGTGACAGTGGGTGCCTGCGCTCTTACCTCCACAAAGACGTCAAGGCCTGCTCCTCCACACTGTCCAGACTCCAAGGCTCTGAGCAGCGCCTCCTCATCAATGATGCCCCCCCTTGCACAGTTCACAACCTTCACGCCCTTCTTGCACTTGGCGAAGCTTTCATCGTTAAGCAGACCTTTGGCACATCAAAAAGAAATTCCACGTCTTGCTGATGCACTTTGCGGCACTGCTATAATCGACCAACAAATGATTGGCGTTTAGCTCACCAACAGTAGAGGGCAACAGGGGAGTGTGGACAGTGATGTAGTCACACTGGGGCCAGAGCTGCTCCAGAGACATCTGCTCCACCCCCCAGCTCGCTGACACCTCTGGAGGAGTGATTGGATCATAGCCAATGGTCTGATAAGGAGAAAACAACCTGTCATCTTTATTTTAAATATCACAGTAACTGTGAGCAGACATAGTGCAATCGTGTGCTGACCTTCATGCCAAATGACTGCATCCTCGAGGCGACCTCCTTTCCTATTCTTCCAAGTCCGACTATTCCGAGCACTTTGCCGTACAGCTCTGCGCCCATGAACTGAAAAATCGGAAGCAAAACAATGACCCCCCCCAAAAAATCTAAAAGTACACAAATCCAAGTGTCCCATCTGATTATTCACAACTGGGTGGACAATGAAGCCAACCATGCAACAGTAATGGCTTGATGCTCCCAGTGCAAACAGCCATTCAAACAGCACATTGGGGAGCAAGCGAAAATGCGTTTACCTTCTTGCGATCCCAGTTCCCTTGCTTCATTGACATCGCTGCTTGTGGCACATTTCTGAAAACAGACCAACATAATAATGGAATATTACTGCCCCTCAATAAAAACCACAGAGCTTGTCGGCAATTGTTCAGAAGTGACATGACTCATCTTGCCTTGAGAGGCTCATGAGCAGAGCACACGTCAGCTCAGCAGCACTGATCGTGTTGCCACTCGGCGTGCTGCAGAAAAATACAGTTATATAGTTATATAGTAAAGTTAATGGGATACTGGAACTGCACAGTGAAGCAAATCTGCATTTAAACTGGAGACTTACTTCATGACAATGATGCCTTTTTTGGTGGCGGCAGGAACATCTACGTTGTCCACACCGGTCCCAGCTCTTCCAATAATTTTGAGATTATTAGCAGCATTGATAACATCAGCTGTTACCTTGGTTGCAGATCTAACCACGAGGCCATCGTAGTCCTGAGATTCAGAGAAAAGCAGAGCTCAGGTTAGTTTTCTGTTTTAAATCCACCCAATAGTTCACACAGTGTCAATGGGTGTCAGTTATTTTGAGCACCATAAAAACTGAACCAGTCAAGATTATCTCTGACATTTCTTTACAGGAAGACAGCAGGTTTAGCATATCCAGGATATCATACACTTACTAAGCCTCTTATGTTGATCTTCATGTAAATTCTATCTCATTTGTTCCATGGTGATTTATTAGCCTGTATTGCAGTCAGTTATTAGATCAGGTAGCTTAGTGTGAGCGATGAACACACCGTGTTGCTCTTGTGGTGTATTTTCTTTACTTATTTTATTCTAGAGGACAAAAGCATAATAAATATTTAAACAATTCTTGAACAGAAGCTTTTTTTTGTTTTTTTGTTTTTTTGTGTCCCGTTCGGATCATTAGCTATCAGAATTATTGTCTGAAGGCCAAGAAGGACGCCCAACGGATTTACTTTACCAAATGGACCATCATGGCTTTGCCGTAGTGATCCATTTGATTGACCTTTGTTATTATTTATTTATTTATTTAATTTTCATATGTTACAGACATAGAATGATTGGGGGACAGGAAAAGGAGAGAGAAAAAGAAGGGGAGGGAGGGAGGGAGGGAGGAAGAGAGAAACAGAGGGGAAGGGGGATAGTGGGGGAGAGAAACACAACAAAGAAAAGAAAGAAAAAAATCCACTGGATCACCTGTTGGAACAAGCAGAGAAACAACAACACAAAAAAGGCAAAAGAGAACAAGCAAAAGTAATGTAGAGCAACACAATCTGGGGGCCACAGCAATAACAAAGTTTAACAGTAAATACTGAATATGGAGTATTAC
>VOQK01041037.1:0-15030 GCA_015052645.1 Benitochromis conjunctus
CAGACATAACTGGGGGATAGGAAAAGGAGAAAGAGAGAAAGAAAGGGAACGAGGGAGAGAAAAAGGTTTTTCAAAAGGTTTTTCCATGTAACGATCTGCTAGAGGGTGTGGTGAGCCATAGTCCCGCCCCCCAGGGCATGAAGGGCATGGAGGGCATGGAGGAGATCCAGGCCCCAGACATCCAGAGACCCCTAGAGCAAAAGAGCCCAAGAAGGACCACCGGAGGAGCAACCGTGCCACCCTCCTGAAAAGAGCTGAGGAGAGCCCCAGACGTGGGGTCACCCAGCAGCCACAGTGCAGAAGCCACATGTGGCTGCAGTGACGTGCCCACGGACTCTGCCTGAGGCCAGCCGAGCCAGAACAGACCGAGCCCCAGGCCCAGAGGCCCGAGGTCCGAGGGCCCCCCACCACCCGGAAGGGCCCCGACCGAGCCACGGGTGCCTGGCCCTGCCAAGCAGCCACCAGGAGTGAGCCGGTACAGACCTGAGCGCCCAGTCCCGGACACCGAGAACCACCAACGCACCAACGGTTGAAGTCCTGTCCTCTTTAGTTGCATGCAGTGCCCATGTTTTTCAAAAACAATTTCAAATTTTGATTCGGCTGACCACAGAACAGTTTTCGACTTTGCCTCAATCCATTATAACTGTGTTTTTCAGCCAGTGAAAATGGTGAAATTTCTGCATCATGTTTAGAAATGGCTTCTTCTTTGCATTATGTAGCTTTAAAATGTATTGCCTGTAAAAACAAGAACTGTGTTCCCAGACAGTGATTTCTGGAAGTGTTCCTGAGTCCATGCAATCACTGACATGACTGAATCATGCCAATTTTTAATGCAGTGGTGCCTCAGTGTCTGAAACTCATAAGCATTCAATATTGATTTTCAGCCTTGTGCTGTGTACAGATTCTGCAGATTTTATAGTACATATCTTCTTTGATTGTATGTACTATAGATGATGAGATATCGAAGGTCTTTGCGATTTAATGTCAGAAGATTTTTCTGAAATTGTTTCACAATTTGGAGATGCAGTTATTTTCTTGGTTAGCGAATCTGCAGATTGTGACTAGCTTTTCCAGTCTCCTGTCATTTTTTTTTAATGTGCTAACACCATCAAGTTCAAAATTAGGACATTTCTTTCCTAAAATGGCATGTTTACTCATTTTAAACACTTTATGTTTTTTTATATCCCACTGTGAATAACATATGGATTTATGAGCCTTGCATTGAGTTTTTAACATTTTTTTTTTTATTTTTTTTTTACATTTTATACTGTCCCAGCTTCTCCAGAATTGAGGTTATATAGCAACAGGAGTGTTTTGGTCAAAGATACATTTCATTTTTCCTACATAAGCTGCCATTGTCACCTACAGCACATGGCCATATCAAACTATAATAATGTTACTGAGAAAAGATGAGTGAAAGAAGAGATGGGATGTAAGATGGAAGCAGAAAGTAGGTCAAGAAAGAATGAGCTCACCAACTGGAGGCATGATGGGGGAAGAGGGAAGAAAGGGAAAATAAAAGACATGTGAAAAGGGAACCTGAATTGTGATGTGAAAAATAAATGAAGGGATAGAAAAATATTGGATGAAGTAGGGGAACACAAGTTTTTTATGCCTGAAAAGGGATAGAAATATGAATTTGAAGGAGAAAATATCTAAGAATTTCTTTGGGAGATGATGGGGAGAGGATGAAAGGTGCAAGATGGAAGAAGGAATTGGAATGCAGGAGCAGAGGCAGCATACTTGTGTAAAATGAGCTGGGAAAAATCTGGGTATGAAATAAGAAGTGAAGAGATGAAAGCTAAGAGAAAATAGGTGAATGAAATGATGCTATGATGTGCAGGTACTGATGAAGATGAGAGAAAAGAATAGTTCAGGAAAGAAAAGCAGGGTGACTGTGGTTCAGGACTTATTAAAGTCCATGTTGCAGGCAGGATACTACTGCAAGATATTTAACTCCAAACTGAGCACTCTAAAAATGTGAATTCATTTTATAAAAGCACTTTGAGGGATAAAATCCTGTCTATTCATGAGGGAGGTGTAGCTACACTTTTTTAAACCACAACCCACAAATATTTGCAATGAAAGCATTACTGCCAGTCCAACTATCTCAGCTTCATTTGGAATAAATCAGTATCATGCTTTCCCGTCTACACATTATCTCTAAATTAGCTTTATTGGTCACAATGCACTCTATCCCTATTACAATATTAAACTAAATTATTTATAAGGAACCAGAAAAAAAGCTTTAATTTGCAGCATATTAAATCATCAATTTATAACCGATTTATTGTTATGTTTAGCTGATATCCAAACATGGCATTACAGTGCAAGAACTATTCAGGTACAACTGTAACGACCACATGTACCGAACAGCAATTTGACAATTCCTATTGGGATGTAAAAAAAAATTTTCTGTATTGATGACAAAAGAGGTTTTGCATCTAGCTGGGTCTGTTATAGCTGTTGCTGCTGGGAGATACTGTGACCCTCAAAGGTGTGCCTGGATGTGCCTGAAATTCTTAAACTGTTGAATCAGATATACTGAAATGTGCCAATTCTGATGTGTTCACACTCAAAGCCTCAAGTCTTAAACACGGAAGTTGGTGGAACATCTTATCAGGTTAGCCTATCGTTTTAAGATTATGTGGCATGCTAGTTGTTCAGCTAAGATACAAAAATGTCAAATCCTTTTTTTTAACAGTAGAATGCAGATACAGGGAAAACAGCTTTGATATGTTGTCATTTTTTTTCCAATTGAAGCTGAGCTTTGGAAAATAAAAAATATATAATTAGTACGACTTTTGGTCAAGCAGTCCCAGAGTTGATAAAAATGTGAATTGAACTGTAAAGTCTTTCAGCTCTTTGTCAGACTCGTCAAACCTAAATGTTGAAATTGTTGATATTGAAAAACTGTACTTGACAAGTAGCTCACATATAATTCTTTAGTAATGATAATTTATTGTAGAGCCATGTCAACCAGGACAGCCCTACAACATCCAGAGTCTTCAGGAGCTCAGGGCGGACCTCATCCACCCCAAGGGCTCTGCCACCAAGGAGTTGTTTAATTGCCTCAGTGACCTCACCCCCAGAGATTGGTGGGTCGTCCCCCTCGTTCCCAGACTCTTCTTCTTTCACAAAAGACATGCCAGTGGGATTCAGGTGGTCCTCAAAGTATTCCTTCCACCGCCCGACAATTTTCTCAGTCAAAGTCAACGGCGCTCCACCCGCACTATGCACAATGCAGGTTGAGCACCGTTTTCCCCTCCTGAGTCTCCTGACTATTTGACAGGATCTCTTCGAGGCAGTCCAAAAGTCTTTTTCAATGGCCTCTCTGAACCCCACCCACACCCAAGTTTTTGCTTCAGCCACTGCCCAAGCCATGTTCCGCTTGGCCTGTTGGTACCTATCAGCTGCCTCGGAAGTCCCACAGGCTAACCAAGCCCGATAGGACTCTGTCTTCAGCCTGGTGGCTCCCTTCACCTCTGGTGTCCACCATTTGTTTTGGGGGTTACCACCAGAACAGGCACCAATCACCTTGCGGCCGCAGCTCAGTGCAGCCGCTTTGACAGTGAAGATGCTGAACATGGTCCATTCGGACTCCATGTCGCCAGTCTCCCTTGGAATGCTGTTGAAGCTCTGCCAGAGGTGTGCGTTGAAGCTCTCACGGACTGGGGCCTGGGACACACAAACCCCTCCACCACAATAATGTAGCGATTCGCGGAGGGGACCTCAAGGACCAAATGTTTTAATTATTTTCTGTGTTGCAGCTGAAAAATGTTACAGTCACACGCTAAACCCTTCAACATTACATAGGGTATGTTTGTAGTCTTAATATTCAAATTATATTTCTTTCTGCAGTAATATGTAGTTTTGCTATGCCAACTCAGCCCACAAATGAGGTTGTTCAGATTTTAGGTGATTAGGAGGAACCTGTCATGATTTACTCATCTTTGTAATGACAGTGGTTTGGCCAGCCCCACCTTTTGGCTGCTCCCTGTGTGCGTGCGTGCGTGCGTGCGTGTGTGTGTGTGTGTGTGTGTTGGCATTTGTGCATGTGCATAATTGTAGGAGTATGAACACATGATTTGGGGAAATGCCATGTATGTAAAAGTGTGTCAGTTTTTCTGGACAGGCAAAGCTAGGCTTAACTAAAGACTCATCAGATTTATTTAATATGCTCATACTCCATGTCCTAGTATGCATTGATAACACATTTATTTGGATATTTGTTAACCTCAGTTGAGGTTCTGTTTTGTAATCTGCAGCTGGGGAAAAAAATGCAAATATGCATGCTTTGGCAAATTTGTTATTTGCTTGGCTATTTATTAAGTAGGATAGGCAAAGGGGATAACTGAAAAAGAAGTGATGTAATGATATGGTTCATCGCTGTTCTGAAAATCGTAATCATCAGGGTTAGAGCTCTAGGACTGGGCTCAAACCCATGTTATTACAAATAATACCACATAATGTATTCTCCATAAATGTCAGTTTCTCTGCTATTTTCATTTTTCTTCTCTTTCATTGACTTTTCCCTGCTGCTGCACCTTCTTTTTCTTTCTCCCCTCCCCCTTAGCCCTGTCTCCCTCCTCTTTCCCTCCACTTCCCTCCCACTTTTCTCTCTCTCACTCTAAAGAGCACTCACTGCCTGCACTTCTCTTCATTTTCCACCCCAACATGTTGGCAGGAGGAGAAAGAGGAGGATGTTGCGCTCTACCCTTGGTGCGTTTTTGCCACCACTCCGGCCAGCGCACACTGCCTCTGACTCAGCCTCAGCTTTCAGCCGTCCCCGCCTGAAAGACTTGAGAGGGGAGGTGGAGAAGGACTCGAAGACTAAGCTGGAGCTTAGGAGCTCTCACTTCAGGGTCCTCAACAGGAACAACAACAGCAGGAGAACAGAAAAGAGCAACTGCTCCTCATCTGTGGTGGAAACTACTCATACCTCAGCAGTGACCACCTCCTCTTTTTCCTCCCTCTCAGCTCCAAGATCCATGTGGCAGGAGGCTATAAGGAGAAAGCGGTATCTCCTTGACCGGACAGGGGAGTCTGAAGTAAACAGAAGAGGAGGTGGTGTTGAAGTGAAGAGAAACAAGTCCCCAGACTGGCTATATGAATCATACTACTGTATGAGCCAGCAGCATCCTCTGATTGTGTTTTTGCTCCTCATAGTGATGGGTGCCTGCCTGGCTCTGCTGACTGTGTTCTTTGCTTCAGGACTGGTAAGCTGCTCATTCAAAACACACAGAAACAAACACACACATGCAAATTTATGTATGTGTGGGAAATGAATATTAAGTGTAAGCTCTTTAAACTGTTACATTTATTGAAGTAGGTGCAAACCACATACTGTATAATTTATATATTATATAATGTATAGGGTATATCCTATAAGTATGCATGCAAATGGGGTCACCAAAACTGACTACACACACAGTTTGTTTGTACATACGTGCCTAGCTTGTCGCAGCATGTAGTCTTTATTGCAAAAGTAATGTGAGGAGAAGGGTGAGATAAAAGTGAGAGGGGATGCAATGGTCTTAGTTATTTTATGAGGTCATAGCTGCAGAAAGATCTGTTTCCTTATTTCACTATTTTCATGGAGTATCTTTTCTGGAAAATTCAGAAATTTCATAAAGTGAAAACAAGGGTCTAAAATGACACAATATAAGTGCTTATTGTCATTGGCTCTGCTTCCACTTTTGACTGTTCTTCATTAGCTGCGTACCTTCATACTGTTATATATCTAAGAAGGCGAGGACTCTTCAGAACACGGACATTGGTCGAATCTAGAAAAGTGTCTCTCTCTTACTGTCTCTGCTGTGTCTGTTGTTTTGAAGTGATCAGTCTAAAACATACAAAGATACAGTAATGCATAGAAAACACTGGCTCACTGAACACATATCACATAATATTTACAAAATTGAAGGTCTTGCATTGTAACCCGATGAGCTCACTAACATGTGATTGGAAAGTCAGCCGTTGCAGTTCCTTGCATGGACAATCAATTATGACAAAACAAAATCACGAATGTCTGATTAAGTAACAAATGAAACATCAAAAAGGCTGAAATCTTTTGAGCGAGCATATCATAATCTGGAAACTTTCAATTTTTCAGTTAATAATGTTTTAATAATTTTAGATACATTTTTAATTGTTGCATATTATCATATTTGTGGTATCCGTGGTATGGGATGAGAAGAATGTGTGTCCTAAAATGACAAAAATTATAATTGTTTTCTGACATTGGTTTTTATTCAACTGTAAGTAGATATTAAAGCATGTAAATATTGTGCAGTTCACATATCAGAAACATCACTATTTTATATTTAAGAAAAGGTGTTAGGACCAAGTTAAAACCACATGTTAGCTTTCACTGGAGGCTCATACCTAATTACTGAAACAATAACATTAGCAAATTACCAACATTCAGCACTATAAACTAAGACTGGCTGACACTGCAGCACGGTGTAAATGTCCAACCAGCTCTGATGGGATGATAATGGCTCCACCTTTACGTTATTAAAAAGACCTGTGCTCATACTGCTTTTCTTACTGTACTAGAGTTACAGCAAAAACACTGTCACTCTTTTGTCAACTTTTACTGTACTCCAGTGTCACTGGAGTGACAGTTCTTTTTACAGGAAAACAAAACAAAGCCAAAAAAGCACATTAAAATATAAAAAACATTAAAAAAAAACCCTCTTTATACAGTGACGGTAAGGTAGTTAAGGTTGAAAGTGTACATTATATTTCAAAAATGTTGGGACAGGTGCAACAAAATACTTGTTTAGAAGGAGTGCAAAAGTCACACACACACACACACACACGCACACACCTACACACACACACACACACGCACACACACACGCACACACACACGCACACATATTTGTTGAAAAGGCATGGAATGAAGACCGTCTGTCATGTTCTCAGCTCAAAGTTCAAAGGTCAGTTTCCTTGATGGAATCTTGGTAGCATTACTGCACATTTAGTAATTTTGGGAGACCGGCTTGCCTATTTCAGCAAGACAAATAGCATTTCACATTTTCCATCAGCATGACTGTGTAGTAGGAGAACAGATGCTAAACTACACTGTCTACAGTCCAGCTTGCATTGAAAACACATATGGTATTATGAAATATAAAGAATGGCAAAGGACGTGTCCAGTGAAATTCAGTATCAAGCAATAATATGGGAGCATTTTGCATTCATAACAGCATTTGGTCCCCTCAGTATCCAAACACTTAGCAAGGTGGTGTTAAAAGAAGAGGTGATGCAGCACTGTGGGGAAATAAGCCTCTATCTCAGGTTTTAAAAACATGTTGCTGGCATCAAATTCAAAAACAAAATTGGCTATATTTATAGTTGTACTGTTTTCAATTAAATATATGCTTCACAGTTATGTCAGGACTTCGAAAAGGTCATGCCGGTCATTGCTTTGGCACTAGTACTGGGAGTCAGCAATTATACAGTGCCCGCTTTCTTTTATCTTAATAAAGAATAATTTTAGAATAATAGATTTATAGTTTGAATTCCTAACCACTTCTGAAACAAATCATGATACAAATTTTCCAAACTATATTAAATATCATAGATTCACACTCATGTAATAGTGATGTTATGGATTTCCACATGAAGAGATATGAAGGTAGTTGGTCATTCTTAAGATTTGATACGTTAGCCTCAGCCTGAAAGATAATTTCATCTTGATCTCATTATTTAACACAAATGTTCACCTGGATCAAAGTACTGAAGTATTTTTAACCCCAAGTTAAAAGCGCCTAAAACCATTAAAAATAATCAGCAAGAAGCATAAACCAGAACCAACCAAGAGTCTTTGAAAACTGTAGTTATTGAAAAACAGTTCTCTTAAATAAAAAAATAAAATATTTAAAAATCTGTTTGTTAACATTTTTGTTTATAATGTTTTTTTTGGTACACAGTGAAAAATCCTCTCAGTCAATCTTTTTCTGCCCACTGTTCAGACTATCTGTTTCAACATCTTCTGGCTTCTGTTTTTTATTTTTATGTGTGTATATATATATATATATTTATTTATTTATTTTTTCTATCCCTGTGCTGGTAATGCATGAATTTTCTGATCGCTATTTTTTTCTCCATCATCCCATTCTCATGCCATCTATCACCTCCTCATATTTCTGTCTCTCTTTTTATTCATATCCCATCATCCCTCCATCCTGCTAGCTGGCTGACCTAAATCCGGTGCTGTTTTGGAGCTCTGCTCTGGGCGAGACAAACTCTATGTGGCTTTCTGCAGCCACACACATCCTCTCATGTCCCAGTGCATTGACTGCGCATGAGAAAAAGACAGAGGATAGGTGGGGGTGGGGGGCTAAATAAGGAGAAGGAGAGAGCTAGAAAGAGGTTATGCAAAGAGAAGCATTGTTAAGCTAGCAGAATAACAGGTCACTTTTGAAAGAGTCGATTACAAGAAAAAATTTGTTTTAGTAATTACACTGCAGTGAATGAGAAGTACACATTCATGCCTTTTAAATTAACTGTATGCATGTCTATAGTTTTTTTTACACACTACTTAAAATTAGAATTTAAACAGTCTTAATTGTTGCTGTCAGTCTGGATTATGTTTTGCTTCATATAGTGGATATTTTTAAATGTGACAATTGTGTCCATGGATGATGAAGTTATTTTCTTTTCTTCACATCATCATGTTTGTAAATTACTAACTCTGTTTTTAAATTAATATATACTAAACTAGCATTGAAAACAGTTATTCATAATAACTAATTTATTTTTCTTAAATGTTGGAATTTGTTTTTACAGATTTCATTTCCTCCAAAGCAAAATATGATATGATATGACACATCAGCCGCCATGTCCCTGTCCTGACCCTTTTCCATCCCCCATCATACCACTGTAAAACCATTGATGGGATGAAGTCTGGCAAAGGCTTGCAGCTCGTGTCTCACTTTAACATCCTCTCCTCTTATGTCCACCTTGGAGAAGCTTTTGAATATTTTATCAGAACTTACATATCTAAGTGTATCTAAGAAATTAAACATACCTGTAATGAATACTTCAGCTAATTACTGGTTAACGACTTTTGTATCTGTTTTTGTCTCGGACCGTGTAGCATCCAGTCACTATAATTTATTCTATCGTTGCACATTGAGAAGAGGATATGACAGGACATGGATATATGGATTGTTATTGAACAGCTTTATTATCTGTAGTATAATAACACAGTCCTGTGAAAAAAACAAAGTACACCTTCACTGTTTCCATAAGAATCAAGAATGTACATAGCAGCCAAGCGCTGCTAATCAAATGCACTATTTACCGCATCGTCATCAAGTGTGACCACCTCTATAAAGTTTGGAAGTTGGTGTGTGTTACTACAATCTTCCCAGGAGTTAATGTCCCAGAAAATTCATCCCAAAGTCAGACTGTGCAATGCTCAAAGAAACTGCAAAAAACTCAAGAGCGACATCTCAGCCTCTGCAGCTTCAGTTTGCATGTTAAATGTTAAAGTTCATGACAGGACACTTAGAAAAAGACTGAACAAATGTGACTTATTTGTAAGAGTTGCCAAAAGAAAGCCTCTTCTTTCTCTGGTAGCACAGTCTAGGGTAGAAAAAGTGTCTCTGAACAAACCATAAGATTTATTGAACAATGTCCTTTAGACAGATGAGACCAAAGTTATTTCTGGTGAAAACCAAACACAACATTCCAGCACAAATACCTCACACCAGCTGCCAAGCACGGTGGTGGAGGGCTGATGATTTGGACTTGTTTTGCAGCCCCAAGACCTGGACAGCTTCCACTCATTCAGTCAGTCATGAACACCTCTTTATAGCAATGCATTTTGGAGTGAAATATGATGCCATCTGTGCAAAAGCTAAAGCTTGACCAGAGGAGCCCTGCAAAAGGGCAATGATCCTACGCACAACAGCAAATTTATAACAGAATGGCTAAAAAAGAATTGAGGTGTTGCAATGGCCGAGTCAAAGTATCGACCTCAATCCAACAGAATTGCTGCAGAGAGCTATGAATAAGCAAATACCCGCAAAACCTCAATGAACTAAAGCAATGTTGTATAGAAGAGTGAACCAAAATTCTAAGAAAGCTTTACAGAAAATTATTACTGTAAGTTTTTTGCTGCTAAAGGTGGATCTGCGATCCACTGAATCATAGGGTGCACTTAGTTTTCACAGGACTGCATAGAAACTTGTGAACTAGTGATTTATCCTTTGGGGGCATTTAATATTCCTTTACATTCCCTTTATCCTTTTTGACCCCTTTTCTCTTTGTTTTAGGATTTTTAGCATTTTGTTTAGATTTTTCTCAGTCTTATGCAAACAAACACGTAAATATGGAGATTGGTTCAATTCAGTTTACTGGTAGCTGTGATACAGTGTTTTCTTTAGGCTCACATATTTGTATGTAAGTGTTCATTTATATCCGCCATCCCTTGTTAGTTTTTATGGCAGATGTGTACATTTACATGATCACATTTGTGTCCTCTCAAGAAATCTGCCCTTTGAATTTGCATCTTTCTCTGTCTTTTGTAGGAAAGGGTATTCTGCTCCGATTAGTCGCCAGTCGTCTGATAAATTCACTTCCCTCTTAAAATGCCCATCCACATGTCTCACTTTCTCTTTCCGATGCTCAAATTTTTAAATGTATTTATTTTTTCTGTCCTTTTCCAGAACATTGCGGACCATGTGGCCTTTGTAATCACTGTACCCACGGCACTGGCCATATTCCTGGCTGTATTTGTGCTTGTCTGCATTGAGTCTATCTTCAAGAAGCTTTTACGTGTTTTCTCCCTGGTCATCTGGGCTTGTTTGGTTGCCATGGGTTACCTTTTTATGTTTTCTGGAGGGATCATCTGTCCATGGGATCAGGTAAGACAAGAGATGAAATTTCTGGTACATTTATTTCTTGTAGAGAATGTTAAATGTGTGTTTAAATTAGGTGATTTATTTGTGTTTTATATGTGTGTGTCTGTGATTGGTTAAGAAAAAAAAAAACTATGATGTAACTCGATCTCAACATCATACCTAAATGTGAACAGCTGCTCTCTCCTTTTTACTCTCTGCTTGCATACAGTGTGGTTAGAGAATGTGGACATATGTGAAATGTGACACAGGAATGTAATTGGCCTGGTTAAAAAAAAATTCTTAATCTTTTATTTGATTTGATGTATTTCTGATCTACATTCTGAGACAGGCTGCCTTAGAAGTTTTACATTACTACTAACTACATTAATTTAGAAACCTGGAATATTATAACTTGACTAAAATTATAAAGAGAAGATAAGATGTGATCAAAAGGTTCAAGAGAAATATCCTAAACCATATCTGACCCTTCAGGATCAACTTCTTGTGCATGACTAGATGGTCTAAGAAAGGCTGATATCTTTAGATTGATTGGTCGCATTCTGTCTGTTTGATATGCACTGGCTGTCTTTCACTGTGCTAAAATAGCAATTCAATTTTTTTGAAAGAGAAGTAGCGGAAATTATGTTGACTTGCATTTTTAATGTTCTTTGTGACACAGTTTGGGTTGTTTTGCCTTACTGTCATCTTTCACACACCTTATGAATGTTAATTTATGGTGTGCAGTTTGGAGAATCTTGGGCGGGGGCACTCACTCCATATTTGATGTGCTACCTTTAGGCTTGGAAACTGTGGACACTTGGACTGAAAACTGTTGAAAACTGCTCTGTCATAGCCAGAGATCTAGTTCTCATCAACAGCTATGATCCTTCACATGAAATTTGGGTTCTTTTGAAATCACAGATGAGCAAGTCTAAGTGGTCATATCACGGCTTCAAGGGACTGATCTAAAAATAACAGCTGCGCTAAAAGTATCCTGAAGATGCATCAAAAGATAGCTTCAAGGGAAAACCTGCCAAATTCAATTCCAGTGTGGATTCCGATTTTTAAAGGCCAACTCTCTGAACTTATTGGCTACACCTTATATATCAGTGTCACTTTGATCAACAAAATGTTAAGCTTGGCAGGTTTCTTGTGTGAAACCTGTCTGTTCTGATCATCCAGCCATTCATACGTACAGAAAAATGTGTGCAGAAAAGCCACAGTTGCCCTTTAAACTAACTGTATGTCTATAGATGCTATATACACCACTCAAAAATATTAGAGGAACACTTTTTAATCACAGTATAGAATCAAGTCAGTTAAACTCTTGGATATTGATGTGGTCAGTTAAGTAGCAGAGAGGCTGGTTTTTTTTTTCAGTTTTACTTCTGCTAGCACAAGACCATACGTGGACCCTACAGAGGTTTCACAGGATGTCCATTTTCCTCCAAGATGGCACATCAGTTCATGCCATTGCCAGAAGGTTTGCTGTGTCTCTCAGCACAGTGTCAAGAGCACTGAGGAGATCCTAGGAGATTGATCTATGAGAGCTGGACAGGGTTAACAACAGGACCGGTATCAAACTCATTTGTGCAGAGAGAAACAGGATGAGCACTGCAGAACTACAAAATGACATCCAGCAGCCCACTGGTGTGAGTGTCTCTGAACAAACAATCTGAAGCAGACTTCATGAAGGTGTCTTGAGGGCCCAACGTCCTCAAATGGCCACTGTGTTCACTGCCTGGCACTGTAGAGCCTAATTGTGCTTTTCACATATGACAGCAGGTTCACCCTGAGTTCATATGACAGACATGAAAAGGTCCGGTGAAGCTGTGAAGAATGTTATCTGCCTGTAACATAATTTAGGATGAATAGTCTTGTAGTGTGTCAGTGATGATCTGGGGAGGCATATCAATTGAGGGACATACCTCTAAAGGCTAGGCAATGACACCCTGACTGCCATTAGAAATTGGGATGAAATCCTATCACTCATTGCCAGACTCTAAGCTGGTGCAGTGGGTCCTGGGTTCCTGCTGGTGCATGACAATGCCTGGCCTGACTTTTTTTAAACTTTGATTTTAGGAGTGCTCTTTGAATTCAGCCCTCTCTAGTTTTCATTTTCAATTCAATTCAATTCAATTCAGTTTTATTCATACAGCGCCAAATCACAACAACAGTCGCCTCAAGGCGCTTTATATTGTAAGGTAGACCCTACAATACAGACAAAAATCCAACAATCATATGACCCACTATGAGCAAGCACTTTGGTGACAGTGGGAAGGAAAAACTCCCTTCTAACAGGAAGAAACCTCCGGCAGAACCAGGCTCTGGGAGGGGCGGCCATCAGATGATGTGGTGTCCTTTTGTTCCTAACACATTACACAGTCCTAATCAGTATATATATCCAGCATGATTTTTTCCCAGATCTGATATGTTTATAAAGTGTTCCTTCAATTTTTGTTAGAAGTGCATCTATGTATACTGAGGTCAGACACAAGGTAAAATTTGCAGGACATATGCACAGTGATTCTTCATTGTTACTGCCATATTCAGCCTACAAAAGGGTTCCTTGAATGTGGCACAGAGCATTAGGTCTTTGTCATTAGAAAGCTGCACACATTCAAGTGTAATGGGCAGACAGATGTCTAGTGTAGACTCAGCTTCGCTTACGTTGGCCCGGTTCACACGCAACTCCATTCATTCTTTTCTTCTGTTCACTGAAATTTTCAGCCATTATGACATTACTGCTCTCTCAATGCTGCATCTTAGCCATGTTAATTAAAACGTATTTGAAAGACACATTATTTTTGACAAGCGCTGCTGTCTGTGCATTTTAGTTGCTTGTCGCCAATTTATAGATTAAGCTAATGACTCATTGGTGTTCTCACATGGCGTCATCTTTGTATACAGTATTCAGTTTACTCGTTTACGCCCGGGGTGACCAGAAAACTTACTTCATGTATCAGAGAAATGAATGTGAGTCATATCTATTCATGCAGTCAGTAAGGAAAAAGCCTTTGAATAATACATATGTGCTAATTTTTAGGCCTATGTTGAGTTGTTCTAGTCAGAATAATAAATGAATAGTTCTTGTTTTCACTCAGATTGAGAGGGCAGGGCAAGGCAAAACATCTGATCATTATATGAAATTCTTTTGAAATTGAGCTTTCTTGCTTAACCTAAGGAAGCAAATGTGTTTAAATAACAATTGTAGTTGCCGGCTTCTAAGGCTGATACACTCTTTGCCAGGCATATTGCATATAAATGACTGAAATCAGCTGAGAACACTATAGCAATGAGCAAGAACCATTCGAGACACATCTTGACTCTGAAAGATTTGTAGTGCCAAAGGCGAGAAGAATGTTAAAAGAGTTACAGATGAAGTTAGTATCAGGTCACTAATCCCTTTAAGTGGACAGGATCAGCACTTTATTTGTGATTTTTTTCCCTATTTATGGCAGCATTTAATATCTATAATGGATCATTTAAACCAGAATACATATGCAGCAACAAAATTCCTTCTTTTAAATCTATTACCTCTAGCTTAACTAACACAGACAATGTGTTTCGCTGCACTTTGCACGTCAGTAGAGATACAGCTGTCTCTATTGACGTGCAAGTGTAGCGAGGGAGGGAGTTTTACAACCTACATCGCGGTCCCTTTAAAATCATTTAAAAAAATGCAGTCACAAGTTTTTGCATTTTATAGATATAGATCACATTGTATGTACTAAAACTATATTTGCTGTTTACTTTGTAAATGGTAAATGGCCTGCATTTGTATAGCGCTTTACACTACAATCAGTCATTCACACACTGGTGATGGCAAGCTACATTATAGCCACAGCTGCCCTGGGGCGCACTGACAGAGGTAAGGCTGCCGGACACTGGCGCCACCGGGCCCTCTGACCATCACCAGTGGGGTTAGTATCTTGCCCAAAGATACTTGGCATGTAGACTGGAGGAGCCTGGGATCGAACCACCGACCTTCCGGTGAGGAGGTGACCCGCTCTACCACCTGAGCTACAGCCACCCCAATTATTGGATAAATGACCTGCGGATTAATTGGAAATGCCCCCTACTCTAGGATGTCTAAAAAGCCGACAACAAAGGTTTCATTATATAATTTGAGTGTTTCATTAATCAGGCAGGTTTATTCTTGACAAAG
>VOQK01041038.1:0-10310 GCA_015052645.1 Benitochromis conjunctus
CAATCTCATGGATGCATTGGGTTCTCTCTCCTGCATGTTGACAGTCACTTCGATATGCAGACTGTAGGAGCCACGAATCAAACCAATGACCTTGTGATAGGTAGATGTCTCAGGAGGTAGAGCACAGTATTGATACAAGATACATACTCACGCTCTAATGGATGCATTAGAGAAATACACAGAAATGAGTTAGAAGAGTCTCACCTGAGCACCTTTTGGCACTTAAGGCAATGAAATGTGGGTCAGTTGGCTTAAAAGTCTTGGTCAACAATTTTCTTATAGCTTCACATACTGTGTCGCTAACAGCTATCCTCCAGCTAAATATCTGTGCAGCATTTAACAAAACTGATGACAGCATTTTATTGCTAGCTTCTCTTCATGCAAACAAAATCCTTCCACACACAAAAGACAGACATGGAGTTCCACATGTGCTGGGGCCGATCCCTTTGACATTATGCCACCTCCCCTTAGGATATGATATTAGAAAAAAAGCTGCATACGCTTCCACTGCATTACTCGTCAGGTGTAAATGGGGTGGTGAGGATGAATACAAGCACCACATTTCATACAGTCTTATCATGATGGCAATGAAATGATCAGATGCTTTCCAAATGACATGGGGGCTCAAAATAGGATGAAAAGGAACTGGCTGCTAGTAACAAAGTTTGTAAAGACAACATTTAAAGTGGATTCGTTGCCAAATTGTTTATGTATAGACATGACACTGGTTCATCACCGAGTTAGGAGCCTTTTTATGCTTAAACAATACACAGGTTAGGGTTAAGTTGTGCAAGCCGCCCCCCCCCAAAAAAAGAAAAAAAGAAATCTGGTCAGCTATAGGAACTGGACCGAAAATGAGGGAAAAAGCACACAATGTGGAAAACAAAATATAGATAAATGAGGGTAGACCACTTGTGCATGCATAGATGGAGAGAATGGATTTACCTGTAAGGCCAGCTGCTGGTACCTGTGTCTGAGCTGTTGGACTGAGTCTGAGGGGTTTGCTCCCAGGACAGCATACAGGTCCTTCTCTATTGTTTGGCTCATTTTTGACATCGTCTGATGTCAGCCTGATTGCATTCACTTCCGGTAACCTCTACTGGCTGGCTTTGTTTAAAGCCAAGAAGAATACATGTGGATATAATGCAAAAGGATCGTGCCAGATCAGAGGCGTATTTCACTTTTTCAAATAGAGCTTAAAGGCTGCCAAGCAGGTCCGTTTTTCGCAGCCTCACAACATCTTTTGCAAAGATGTGAACTACTTTTTAGGACCTTTAGCAGTCAGCTCAGTAAAATGTGCTCACTTAGAAAGGTCAAATCAAACTGCAACTTTTAGACGGGTTACAGTTATTCCACACTGCTGCCGCAGGACGAACTGCAACAAAACGAGGGCTCTTCGTTTGAAATTATTAGCGATTACAGCGGACAATCTGGGTTAACTCGCACAAACACAGCGTGGTACACACATGACAGGCAGTTAGTCAGTATTAACCTGTGGGCTCAGAGGTGTGCCGGGGTCAGAAAAGACGCGAGTTCACGACAAAGTAACGCTTAGATAGGTTTAACAGACGAAACGTGGTCATCTCATATATCAACGAAAGCGCTTACGCTTTCATATTTTCTATATTCCCCAGAAGCCTACATTTAAAGGACTAAACACATCGCGATTAAGTCCTAACACACTACACAAGATACCGTTCTACGCTGTTATGAGTCCCCTTACAAACAGCTCGTGTATTTATGGTCCGCCTGCTTGAGTTCCGCTGGGAAAATCAAATACAGAACACTTCGAGTACTGTTTTGTACTAAGACTAGTACAAAACAGTACTAGTAGACCCATTAAAATAAAAATACTTTTGTACAATATGTAATAAACGTATTTGATTAACGAACTTTATCAGCAAAATAAAATTTTCATTTTCATCCATCGTTTTTGTTATTTCTTTAATTGTTACTCATCTGTACAGCACATCGCTGTCAAACAGTGTCAGACACTTCTTTGTCTACAGATATGTCAACAAAAGTGAAAAGGCTCAGGTAAAAAACTAACACCTATTTTCATAGTGTGTGATTTGATACTTATGTGTATACTAGGACTAAGACATTTTTGTTTTATATTATATTATATTATATTATATTATATTATATTAATGTCAGTTGCATGTGGTGACCTTTGGAGAAATGCATAGATAGATAGATAGATAGATAGATAGATAGATAGATAGATAGATAGATAGATAGATGAAAACACCTCACTGCATTATGCAAACTGCACATTGAGTATTAAAAGTAAATGTTATTCTTCTTAAAAGTTTTTCCCATGAAGAGCCCAGATAGAATGATGTTAATTACTGAAGAAGTATTTAATGCCTTATACAAAAATGAAAAGCAGGTAAACATTTCTATATGCTTTTCTAATCCTGCCTTTTAGGGCTCTGGAAACCATTGCAGCTACCATAGGGTGAGGATACCAACCAAATTTTGATTAACTTGGAGCATTTGAAGAATTTTCTTGGGAATACAAGTGCGAACAGCTAATTCTCTTCAGCGAGAGAACAACAGTAATTATTGCAGAATATGATTAGGGACAATATGGTTACTATGTAAATAGAGATAGTTATTGAATAGTTGCAGTCTGGAAATATTATGGAAGTGAAACGCATGTTAGTGATTGTTTCAAACTGTGGTGCAGGTGGATAGTACATATTTTGTAACATAAGATATTTAACTTTAAAGTATCACGATGACAACCAATATAAAGTGTTGAATTCCGCTGCCAAATGTCTGAGCAAGCATCCAGCAAAGAGCAGCGCAGGACCACATGCTGGGAAATCTGTCCTGAAAATACAGACCAGAAGTGATCTGTTAATTGAAATGGGAACAGAGGTGATGAGCTGACATGATGACACCTTTATGATCTGATTTCCTGTCTGTCGCTCAGTCATGGCTCTTAACGAGACCACAGAGGGAATGGGTGAAGAGGAGAGATCCTGGGTGAATGACATTGTTGTACAGTTAATTATGTCGTCATTTTGGGTGAATTAAGGCTCAATTAGTGAAGTGACAAAGTATTCATTGTCAAACTGGGGCTGCCATCACTTTATTAAATATGGAGGTCTGTACAGCCTCTTATAGTATCATCCAGCTGTCCTGAAATACGTCGTGTCTTTGTGAACCCTTTGGTTGCACTTTGGTCAAAGGTGTTGATATAATTCTGCTCTCAATGGAAGTTTTTGTATGAGACTTTATTATTCTGGAAAATGTTTTTAACATGTATAAGCAGGCAATGTATAATATTAGCCAGATGAAGCTATTCAAAAACAGAACAATTTACACATTCCTTCCTATCATATAATACATTTTAAACACAGCAGTTACAAAGAAAAACCTGGAAATGCGTGAAAAGGGGAAAATGGTTGATATCCTGTTATCTGCTAAAGAAATAAACACACTGTACAACAATGTATTTACCTGACATGTTGTTATATGACTTGGTTGTGCTCTGTCAGAGCACTTTATTTTAGGTTGGTCATATACAGGTAACAATACCAGCAATGAAATTCTGAGGCCCCTCAATACTGCACATCAAAAAGTAAAATTGCACATAAGTAACACTAAATAAAATCACATAAACGATATAAATAAAGAAAATATATCCTTCTCAATATTTCAGCAGCTCAGTTGGTTGATGGTTTGTGGGTAGAAACTGTCCCTGAAGAGTGTATGGCTGGGATCAGAGAGGGTCCTCTGGTCTGTAGAGGTCTTGGACGGCTGGCAGTTCAGATCTGGTGATTCGTTGTGCTGACCACCCTCCATAGAGCTTTGAGGTCCAGAGCATTACAACTGCCTGCCAGCTCATGATGTAGTCAGACAGAATACTGTTGATGGTGCATCAGCAGGAGAGTGTAGCAGTATCTAGTAAGGGTCCTGGCTAGACCCCCCCATGCTAAATCAAGCCCTGAGATGGCGCGGCCACGTCTGCAGCCTGTCCACTCGGACACAAGCATTTCACTACATGATTATGTATGTGACGAATAAAATATGAGCATTCTGGGGTCCATGCCAATCCTTAGCCGCCACAGAAGGAAGAACCGCTGTCTCGTTGCTTTTGCGATCACATTTGTGATGTGAGCGGCTCAGATCCTCACTCATGTTAATAACCAGCAACATGAAGTATCTGACTATCTCCACCTCTGTCCCCTCAATGTAAATGGGAGTATGCCCTCTGCCCTGCAGTCTCCAGTAGTCCACAGGGAGCTCCTTGGTCTTCCTGACATCCTGACACCATGATGTCAAGTCTCTCATCTCTGTTTTGTAAGCAGGTGTAGCGCTGCCTGCCAGTCGATAACATCATACAGCTCGTTCAGTGCTTTCATGGCTTTGTTGTGGAGGGGAATTTAAACAGCGGTACATAACACAGTTATAAACTCTAGGCAGATAAAATGGTCTGCATTTGATCATGAGGTGTTCAAGATCAGGAGATAACCCTGATGAAACTGTCTGTACATCCACACATCACCACTTGTTAGTCATTATGCATGCACCACCTCCCCACCACTTACCAGAGACCTTTGTCCAGTCCTGGTGGTGAATGGAGAGACCCACAAGAACAATAGCTGAGTCAGGAACTAAGGAATCCAGCCACGTCTCTGTGAAAATAAAGAAATTACAGTCTTTAATATTCTAGCGCAAAGTCATTCTGGCCCATAGTTCATCCAGTTCATCCACAAAAAACAATCAGCTCAGTGTTATTCAGGTTACTCATTAATGCTTCATTAACTATAACTTATATGGGATTCATTCCAAACTTATTTTCATTAACCTGACTACTGTCTTGTAAAATGCACTGTATTTTTTTTTTCTATGATATACAATATTCAGAGCCTGATTTCAGCAAGAAGGGCAACTAAATGTAATAAAAGTCAAGAGAATGAGAGAAATTAAGTCTGGGAGGTTGTGACATGGATGATATTCTCAATATGTTAAGTGTTATGTGGATCACTTGAATGGATTACAGAATGATAGGAAGAAGACCCGGTTTCGTGGAATATCTGATATAAACAGAGGAATAAGAATAAAAAACACGTGGGTGGGTGCTGGCTAGCACTCTCAGACATAGCGCAGCTGTTCGTTAGAAAAGTGTGAGCTTTTCTAATGAACAACACAGATGATTATAGCAGCCATCTCTGGCTCATTAAAGATGGAAAAGAACAGCCAGGCAAATATACCTGTCTACCTGTTTGTGATCATGAAGCTGTTGTTAATTATAAAAGACAATAAAAACATGATAAACAAGCAGAATAATACAAGCAGCTACAACATGTCAGTCAGAATCACTGACCCGTATGCCACATTCTTCTTCTGCAGCCAGTCTAACGCTATATAGAAGAACTGAGTGATACACACACCCAGCAAATAGAGAACAGCTGTTCATTAGAAAGGTGTTAACTAAAATAATAATCAACACAAAAAATAACAACTACATAAACAGCTATCTCATTACCAGAATCCACTTCTGCCTGTTATTGTCTCTAACATTCAAATACCTGCATCCCAAAAAAATGTTAGTGAGTTGGCCAATGCACCACTTCTACAACTACAATTTTTTTATGGAGAGCAGAGGAAAATAGATAAACGAATGAATAGATGAGATAGATGGGGGGTTTTTTTGTTTTGTTTTTTGTTTTGTTCTTGGCAGTATTTGTGTGTATGCACATGTGTGTAATTACTTCTGTCTTTAAACACAACAGCTTGAAAAGTTTTGAATGAATTCTGATAAAACTTTGTAGGGGTGCAGAGTGGGGCCACGTTCACAATCTGTTAAAATTTGACTTCCATCCACGAAGGTTCTCAAGATCAACTTAATGCTTGGCTGAAAATTGACAGAAGGCTTAGAAGCTACAATTCTTACAAATGTGCGGTGCGTTTTTAAGCATTTTTTTAAGCGTTTTTAAACGTTCTTAAGCGTTTTTTACCGTATAAAGATTTAAAGTATCATGTCACATTTGACCTCTGACCTCTCCTTCAAGGTTGATAAATTGATTTGAAGGACAAAGTGATAATAATGCTATATAGAGCTATTTACAATTGTGTTTCGGCCATTGTTTGTATTGACAACATGTAGGCATATAGATTTAAAGATCTCTACCTACTTACAAGTACATATACAACTATTCCTAAATGAATTTAATGTAAACTGCGTCACCTACACCTGCCTCACATGCCCCCACCTTATACACTGTGCCTCAAACTCAACCACACACATGCTCTAAATAAAATCAACTGCAAACTACTAGTGCATAAAAACACACTGATGTGGAAAAAGACATCCCATCCTCACTTCAGTTCTGTGACATACACACAGATACGGTCACAGTCTGCTCAGCACCTGCTTCCCTCTCGTGGCCTGGTGGCACACTCAGTTTTGTGTGTGTGTGTATATGTTCGTGTGTGTCTCCGCGTGTGTGTGTCAGTGCTTGTGTGTGATTGATGATGGGTTGCATCTTGCTGTGCTCTGAAGCACTTCGTTGATTTAAACTGCTGAACCAGCAAGATGCTGTGTGTGTGTGTGTGTGTGTGTGTGTGTGTGTGTGTGTGTGTGTGTGTGTGTGAGAGAGAGAGAGAGAGAGAGAGAGCGAGAGAGAGGGAGACGGTGAATCTAAGCAATCTAAGCCAAAGAAACAGCTGGTCAACAGAAGTTCCCTGGCAGATGTTTCCTAAATAAAGCTTGGTTTAATTCAAAAGCCATCCAGTCAGCCAATCTTTTAGCAGGTTCTGACACATTTTCAGGCCACAGTACTTATTTCAAATAGTACTGCACAGTTTAGTTAAGCTGTAGCTACACTCGTATCAGTATCAAATCTAATAAAACATTAAAGGATAATTTTGCTACATTTCATTTTACAAAGACAATTATCAAGACCATCACAACTTGCTCCTGTAGCTGCTCTGTCACACCTCTATCACGGCTGCTTTGATCAAACAACCAGGGATTGTTGGGCCTAGATGAGCAGGAGGAATACGCAGAAACTGCTTTTTTACATCAAAAACTGTGATACAAAGAGCATATTCTGACCTTTCCACATTAAAAGTCCTGGATCACTGAGTAAACACTACTACCCTACAAAAACGACAACACTGTCTTCAGGTCAGCTGACACAGCCTACTACACAAGAGTGAATGTTGACCTGAAGAGAGGAAAAGGGTCCTAAAAGCGCAAGACTGATGGATTGGGCTACAGCATATAACCAACAATAAAGGGAGCACCAACAACACTGTAAACACTGACATGCTTTTCATTGACTATGGTTCTGAATTAGAGTATTGTATCCCCTACATCCCAATCTGCAGAGTACAAGACATGGGCCTCTCCATGTCCATTTACATTTGCTGGATTAAAGACTTTCTCACTAACTGCCCACAGAAAGTCAAAATCGAACCTCATGTCGTGGTCCTGGGTCTTTGAACCATCATCATCAGCTCCTGTGTGTTGTGTTGAGTTTTGCTTCCTCTGTCCCATTAGTTAGATTCTGTTCACCTGTGTCTTGTTTTCCCCAGCTGTTTGTTCGCTAAATAACACATGCTGTAAGTCCTCAGTTTCTCTCTGCTCTTTTTTGTGTTCCCCTTTTATTTGTGTGCCCTCTAGTCATGTTTTTATGTAAATAGTTATTATTTAAGATTTTTGCTCCTGACCAGCTTATCTTTGTATTTTTGTTATAGTTTAGCATGAAAGTATTTTTTTTTACTTTTACGCCTTCCGAGTCCTGCATTTGGGTCTTACTCTGCTTACCATACAGCTCACCTTGACCTCTCCTCTCCCACTAAGCACTGGCAAACCCCAAGACTGTGTGGGGAGTCCAGCCCTCTACTCTGAGTCTGCATACAGGGATGAGATACAAAAGACTGTCAGCGTCGTGCTCATCGAATACCCTGGCACAGTCTATGTATTCAACCTCACCTCTGGTGCCGGTGCTCACCTCTCAATTTTAAATGCATGTAGACATTGAGGGTTCTCGGGAGGGGCCGCGCTGACACCGGCTGCTCTCTGGCAGCAAGCACCACGCCCTCCTGTGTTTTAAATGCACTTTAGAACAGCACGCAGCAACACCACATATAAGTGAGCGGAGGGAGGCATGGGGTCTTCACACCCCCGTTCTCTGTTTACCATCGAGGCGGGGGGCTGGGAGGAGGAGTTGGCCGTCTGATCGATGTCTGGATGCGGGGCCTCCCTGCTGCTACAGGACCGGGGGCAGTCTGCTTGTCTCCACCCCAGGGAAAAGGGTAACATCTCCTGGCTCTAGGTACCATCATCCCTCTGGGAGTGGTGGTGCCTGGACCTGGGGTATAGAGTATGTTTGGGAAGTGTGAGTGTGTGTACAGTGTCCATTTATGTTTGTCTCCACGTTGGGTGAGTGACGAGTATTTGTATATGTGTGCATGAGGGTGGGAATGTACACTTGCGTCTGTGTGTGCCTGTTTGTCTGTGCCTGGGGCTCTCCTCAGCTCTTCCCAGGCAGGTGGCACGATTGCCCCACTGATGGTCCTCCTTGGGCTCTCGCGGTCTGGGGGCCTCTGGATGTCTGGGGCCTGGATCTCCCCCATGTCTGCTTCATGCCCTGGGGGGGGGGGGCTATGGCTCCCCACACCCTCTAGCAGATCATTACAAGGAAAAACCTTTTGAATACAAGCGAGCTCACGCACACAGGTGTACACACAGGTGCTCACAGACACAAACTATATCTTTCTTTTCTTTGCTGCTACCTCAAAGCGCTGTCGGCCTTGCGTGCTACACAATAACATTCAATATTTTGTATTTACTGTTAGTTACAGTTATCTAGGTTATTGCTGTGGTGTCGTGTTTATTGTGTTGCTCTCTTTTTGATTGTTTTCTTCTTCTTTCTTTGTTTTGTTCTCTCTCAACAGGTGATCCAGCAGATTTCTTTTTTAGTGTCTTCTCTCACTGTCCGTCTTCCCCTCTGTTTTTCTTTCCCTCCCTTTCCCGTCTGTAATAACTTAAAATAAAATAAATAAATAATAAAGTCAATCAAATGGACCAATACGGCAATGCCGTGATTATCCACTTGGTAAAGTAAATCCATTGGGCATCTTTCTTGGTCTTCATACAATAATTCTGATGGCTAAAGAACCAAACAAGACAAGTAAAACAAACAAAAAACAAAACAAAAAATAATAATAAATAAAAATAATAATAATAATAATGAAAAAATACCCTGGCACTAAATATTACAAATAATTACTTACTACAATCATTAGCAGTAATAATTAAATCAGACACTAAAATCTATTTTTGTGGTCTACAGAAGACACAGCCAAGATAAAAAAAGAAGTGGCTTTTGGACCATTCTGAATGTCCTTGAGTGGCCAGCCAGAGCCCAGACTTGAACATCTCTGGAGATATATCCACTAACGCTCCGCATCCAATGCGATGGAGCCTGTACACTGTGCACTGTAACTCTGTATGAACACTATCTCTTATTTAACAGGTGGACCAGTTTCAACAAAACTTTGTATGAGCACCATCACACATACAGCAATCATTACCCTCATGTTTAAAAAAAAAAAACATTTATGGCAAATCCCGGTGAATTCATATTCATCACCCCCCTGCAAATCAGAAGTTATGTCCTTGTGCATTTGTTTCATGTGTCACGTTCAACATCTGTCACACATTCATAACATAACATTCACAAAAATGTGTATGAGTAATGTAAATTTGTTTGACACACCACTAAATATAATAATAACAATATGAAGAACAGCAGAAATAATAATAATAATAATAATAACCTCCTGAGAACTGAGGGAAAAACATCTATCTTTCAGTTGAACTTTTACTGTGTGTGTCACTACAGAGGATATAAATGAATAAGCTGGTTGTCAGAATCTGTGGGACGCACATCGTGAGTAGCAGAGTGAGGACCCAATGCAGATGACACAGGTAAACCAAAATCAGCTAACAGAAAGTGAGCCGATTATTGAGGCTGACTGATATCCTGACAATAGCAATGAAAAAGGGAACAAAACCTCAGTTAATAAATCAAAGCTGGGAAAAACACTAAGAACATACAAACTGAGAGACATGAGGGAAGGCAAACAGACATTCTTACAAAGGACAAGAGGGGAGCAAATGAGACATAAGAAGACAGGGGAAGCAAAACTGAGCAAAATGCACATAAGACAGGAAGCATACAAATACAGAGGCAGGGACCCAGACTTAAGACACAAACCTGACACGGGAAGATTACAGACACATGATAGACAGAGATGACAGAGCTGAGAGAAAGGGAGTG
>VOQK01041039.1:0-10362 GCA_015052645.1 Benitochromis conjunctus
TTTAAAAATCATGAATATGCCTATAAATAGCTTACATTTTTTCAAAAAAAAAAAAAAAAATTGGTAACATTTAATAATAAAAACACACAACTGACAATGTAAACAGCAGTTCAGGTTTTTAAATAAAATTTTCTTCTACCCGAGAGCTGTTCCTTCTTGTTCCTTCCACTCTGTCCTGGTTATTCTTTTCCTCATCGTCTACATCAGTCTGCAGGCTGCTGACTGGCGCTCTGAACTGTGTCCAACTTTTTCCATCCTCTGCACTCTGGTCACTGAATTCCGCCCACGACCCCTCTTCATCGTCCTGCGTGGGCGCCGAGCAGAAATCTGCAAAGCTGTCACTCAGTGGGAGATTTCCCAGAATCTGCACTCCTGCATCAGCTGCTTGAAGATCTTCTTGAGGTATGTGATGCTCAAAACTGCTGTCAGTAAAGTCAGCAAATCTGTCTTCCACATTTGTTCCAGATTGTGACTGTTTGGAGGTAGCAGAAGTTTCCTGAGTCGGATATTCCTTGCAGTGATGAACACCCCTGTCTGACTCAGTCTGTTTGAGGTTTGTCGCACTGCTGTTTCCAAAAGAGTCAGAATGTCTGCAGTTTCCCAGGTCTTCATCCTCTTCATCAAACTGGTCCCAATCAGTTTGATCATCTTGAGAAGCGAGGGATGAAACATTTGGTTCCAAGTCTGCAGAAGCAACCTCAAACGACAAATCATCACTGAAGGATGCCAAGTCCTCTGACATAGGCTCATACATACTGCATGTTTGAAAGATTTCTTCTGCATCTACATCGTCCTGTACCTCAGAGGTTTGAGGAGAGTTAAAGCTATTCCTCCTTTCCCTCTGACTATCTCCAGGCTTATCTAGCTCCTTCTCTTCAGATGGAAAATTCAAATTTCCTGCAGCTTCCTGAGGCTGATGATGGACCTGAGACGGTTGCACAAGTGCTGCATCTCTTTTCTCACCGTCCCTGATCTCAGTGCAGATGTTTTGTTTTGCCTTGTGTGCACAGTGAGATCGGGGCTCAGATTCCATAATAAAATCTTCTCCTGAATCATGTATTTGTTCACTAAAGCTGCTGTTTGTCCCTCTTACTCTCGCATCCTTCTGCTCTGCATTATCCATTGGAGAGAAGCCACAGCACCAGGGGTGTCCTGTCTGCTTTGTAAACACAGTGAAATCAGCAAACCCCATTTCCTCCACAGGAGACCAACCACCCACTACAGAAGCAGTATGGGCCCCAGAGTTATGTTCACTTTCAGCAAATCCATTTGTAAGGTGCAAAGAAGGTTCAGCATTACAATCCTGCTGTCCTACTTCCATCTGAGCCTTACCAGAGTCCAGCTTCACTTTGGATGTAGGCTGGGATTGTTCACCTGCACGATTATTGCTGCAACTGGGTTGATGGGTGGCTGGTTTTAAGGTTGGAGAAGGAGGTCTGAAACTAGAAGGTGGCTCAGGTGCATCAGCAAAATTAAGAGAGGAGCAGGACATCTCAACAGAAGAGTCCATGAACTCATCCTCCTCTGATGCCACCTCCCCGTCACCATCATCATCCATCGGAGGCGGGGAGGAGGAGTGCAAGGGTATGATGTCGGGTTCCATGAGTTCTCCTTGCAGGACCCGAAAGACTCATGCACCTGGTAGAAGAAAGTGCAAACAATTAAAAAAAGAAGGAGAAAAAAAACAACAGATTCTGGGAATAATTTCAGTGTTAAAGGTATTTACTCAATAATTTGGGAGGTTATTGCATTTCTTCCTCACTCGTCTCGTTACACCTTGGCCTCTGTGACAGTAATCACCCACATCTTGACAACCAAAACAGTTTGCTTTGATTTTAAGTGCTTAATACTACATTGCCTTGGATAACTGAGAACATAGACACATTTCATGCCACTTTTCCTAGTCTTGGCTCTGGATGATGCCAAAGACATAGGATATTCTTATCAGAGTTATCTCAGGAACACCTGCCCGCATATACGACTTCTCACAAACCTGTTGGTGAGGAGCTGCCAATCAGAAGAAAAGAAGGGATCTAAAACAGCTTGTTTTAGACAGCTGGGATTCAGGAGACAGACACCCGCTCTACTTTTAAGATTATGCTTAAAAGTTCCTTTTGGATAAAGCTTATAGTTTGGGCTGGATCAGGTGACCCTGAACCCTCCCTTAGACATGCAGCAATAGGCTTAGGCTGTTGGGGGGACTTTCCATGATGCACTGAGCATTTCTTTTCACTCTTTACTGCATTTAACTCTGGCTCCCTCTACCATACTCTTTCTTTTCTCCAGTCAGTCTCTGCTCTCTTCCTTTTCTGGTCACGGCAGATCGCTGCCCCTCCCTGTGAAAAAGAGGGACTTTTTCCATTCCCACAGTCACCAAGTACCTGCTCATAGGGGGTTGTCTGATTGTTGGGATTTTCTTTGTAATACTGTAGTGTATCCCACTAATTAAATATTTCAATAATAAAAATGTGGTGCTGAAAATATGCAGGCCACGCCCCCTTTAAATATGAATATTTGTACTTTTTAATTATTTTTTTTTTATTTTATTAGTCTGGCTCACCTGAGATCAAAATGGTCTGCAGGTGGAACAAAAGACTAACTGAAATAAATTTGGCATAGCTCTGCGATCATTGATTTCCACACTTGTGTACACGGCACTGCTGCTTTTCTGCAGAGTCAACTCATGAGGAACTTGCACATCATGTACACAATGAGCAATCTGATTTCCTCATTTCAAATATCACCTTCTTCTTTCATCTGATCTATAAAACCCCCTCTGCATGACTCGTCACCTGGTTCTGATCCTAAGGTGCAAGAGAGGCCAGCGATGGTCCCGGACAGTAAGCCGATACGGGAAACAATATCCGCAGCTTTGTGCTACTTAGATGAACAGCACAAACCCAAAGTCTTAGCCTACAGGGTCACAGATAAGCTCTCAACGCATGAACAATTGAACTAGAGTCTATTCTGGTTGATTGTATTTTTTTTTTTTAAAATGCGATCATGTGAACTTCGTGCTTGATTCTGTGTTAAACAAGTTAACGCATGCCTTTTGTGGGCGAAAACAAGCACCGCCGTCCTGCCATTTTCTCCAGCCTCTTCAATCCTGGACAGACAGACAGGTGTCATCGTGGCATGACGCGAACAGCTGAATGTAAAGTCGTGCAAACGCAAACTGTTCACGAAACTCGCTAATGAGGTAGCATTGATGTAAAGAGAACTTACTCACCAATAAATAATGGGGTTAAAATAAGGTAGTTCCCAAATGGCATTCCGCTGTCCAGTTACCGACACAGAAGCTGATTAGCTAACATGGCCAGCAGCTAGCTCATGTAGCCGCTGTCTGACGCTAGCTGTCCGTCATAAGCAGCCAGACAGTGACAGGTCGTTTAACTGCCGCTAACGAGCAATCCCAGCTCTTTATTTATCACCTCTCATTCACTTCGCCTGTCTGTCAACGGTGCAGCCCTTTTCCATCCTCTCGCGGGCTCCGTAGGATGCTAAAAGTGCTAAGACGTCCCACTCTGCTCAAGCCACAGTGAAACGAGCAACTCAAGGTCAGCGTCACAGACGGGGAAAGGGATGCTTACTGTACATTCAGGACTAGCTGGAACCTGTGGTTTGGTGCATGCATTTAAAGGCATTTTGCATTTTATTTAATAATTCATCAAAAAAAGAGTTATTTTTTTCTAAATGTTTTACACAAATAAGCCTTTTCTCCTCTTGGTTACTGTTTCAGCTTCACAAAGGCTTCAGTGTTATAATGAAGAAAAGAAGCATCACTTCAATACATCAGCTGTGTTGTCGGTGATGTAATCTAAGATTTTTCCTTTCAACAATGTTTAAAGTCCAGGCTTCCATGTGTGAACTGATGTTTTAATCTACCTGCTTCTCTGTAACCTGTGGGTGGATCTCTCCGTCTCCTCTGGGTAATGATATTTTTCCACTTCATTTACACACAGCTGGAGAGAAAGAAGGAGATGTAGGTAACGTCTTTATGTTTCTGCTTGGACTGCTGTCCCTGCAACCCAAACCTAGATAAGCAGCAAAAAATGGATAGATGGATGAGTAGATGTCATTTTGACATAATTATGTCATGAAAAAATATGAAAAAATAATTTAACTAGTGCATTTTAGGTCTTAAAAACATGAACAGTATCTCTTAAATATATGCAGCCATTTTTCATCTCAAGTATCTAGCATTTCCTTAAAACCATATCAACACAATCCAGTGAAGTGAATTAACAGTTTCTCCAAAGACAGCTGGTACATGCACAGGAATGAGAATCAAAATACACGTCATTAGCAATGCCGTCGTCTTAATTCTGTTGGAAAATTATGTCCCATAATTTCATTATATGGTTAAGAGAAAGAACAAATAACCATGTCTAATGTAGCAGCTCTGCTTTAAACCAAAAAGCGTTACAAAGAAAGAAAGAAATGATTATAAAATTACATTTTATTTAAAGTGGAATAATTATCTTCAAAGCACTTGTTTACAGACATAGTTTACTCCGACAAAGAAAAACATCAGATTCTCACTATTGAGACTGGAAGAAGTCCATAATACAGAATTTCAAAAGTGTACCAGTTTTCATTTGAGTAAGTTGTGTGTGATTTTGCAAATTTAAAAAAATGTGCCATGATCTGCTTTAAGGAACACAAGAAGGATATTTTGGAGTGACCTGACTTGAAAACTCTGCAGGTGGATGCTAAAAATGCTGCATCTGCTGCAAAGCAGCCTAAAAATATCCAACAGCATCAAAAGTGCTTCATGGAAAAACTGGGTGAAAATCTTTAAATCATTAATGGAAAGAATGCACAAGTTGTGCCTCAGTGAAAATGATATCACAAGGTCTACTAGCTAAGGGTGCTGCAAGCTAGAAACACTCTTGTATCTTCCTCTAACTCAGGTCAGTTGTCATCACAGTGCAACTTCACCCTCAGCTCTGAGCAAAACTGCTAAATGTGCAAGGTGCAGAAAAGGAGGGAGACGATGGATGTGTGAGGCAGAAAACAGGATTCAGAAAATGATGAGCTCTGCAGGTTTCAGGAATAGGCTCTGAATACACTTATAACACAAAGGGTTCTTTTTAGGTGGAGATCTTTTCCCCTCCAGAAACCCCTGTAACAGACATTACTGAGGTGCTGAACCGTGGTGGTGGTCCAGGCCTTTTTAAATTTGAGCCCTCAGCCCTGGGGACTAAGTGACTGAAAGACTGCTAAACCTCTGCTGGTCACTGTAGATAGTTGCAAAGGAAAGAATGTGAACTGTTGAGCTGTTTTATCATAACTGAAAAACATGCAGTAGATAGGGAGAAATATTCTCCATTAGCATTAATTTAAAAACTGAGCACAATAATGTCGGGCGTCAGAAGACGCAGGCACCCTTGGCTTCCTGGCACACCAAGCTGAAGACATGATCTCTGTTCTCATTTGACCTGTGCACAGTGGACAATAAATGAGCTGTTTACTGTTTTATCAATATCTCAGGCAATATCTTGAATTGTGCTGCTGCTGAAACCTTTGCATCAAGTGAGGCAACAGTGCAGTTTCTCTCCTGTATGCATTCTCTGATGAACACACAGGGGCACACTCAGATCAAACACTTGTTATGTCTGTGCCTGATTGTTTTGTCATGTTCACATGTATTACAAGGTCAATGTCCTTTTTAAAACAAGCACAGCAAACATCAGAATTTTATCTCAGTGTGAGATTGTATATGATTAGACTCTTCATGGATGTTGCACATGCTGCCAAGTACTCTTCAGAGACAGCAGCGACCTGACTGGAGGCTCCGTGGCATGCCTTCATCTTCTTATTCTTTATTTACATGTGCAGAAGCAGAGCAGTCTGATGAAGGGGCCTGACAGATGGTAAGTCCTTCTGTTTCAGTATAAAGATTTTGTGCTGGAGGGAAAGGACCCAGCATTAATGTGAGCTCCTCTTCTCCCTCTTTCATGTGCAGAAATAACTGATCTTGCCTCTCCTGAGCCTCTGAGTTGGGACTCTTCTCCTACGGTGAGATGAAAGACGAAAGAGGAAGAATCGTTTCTTCTGAGATTTCAGGTGCTTCTTTTAAACATGAAAGAACCTCTGATTTTTTTATTTCTTTATTAAGGATCAGGAATAGAAATATACCAAATATTCTGCTGATTGTCTGTTTTCATTCTTGGTTTTCTGACTCATTGGGAGAATTGCATGATGAGCATAAATATCCTAGTGTACATTTAAAATATATTAAGTGAAAAATATGAAGTGAAACTGCAGTGAATGCATCTAGGCATGTAGACATGGCCAAGATGGCCTCGTATTCACCTCACACACATATAAACTGTAGCTATAACAGCTTCAACTCTTCTGGGAAGGCTTTCCACAAAGTTTACGAGTGTATCAGAATTTGTGAGGTCAGACACTGATGTTGGATTAAAAGTCCTGACTCGCAGTCTCCACTCTAATTCATCCCAAAGGCACTCTGTCAGATTGAGCTCAGGACTCTGTGTGGGCCAGTCAGATTTTTACACACCAAACTTCCACATCAAACTTGCTCATCCATGACTGGTGCACAGTCATGTTGGAACAGGAAGGGGTCTTCACCCAACTGAAATTGTCCAATAATGACTTGGTATGCTGAAGCATTAAGATTTCCTTTCACTCGATCTAAGGGGCTGAGCCCAACACCTAAATAAAACAACCCCACACCATAATCCCCCCTCCGCTACACTTTGTCACGGTACTGGGTCTGCAACACAGTTTTAGTTTTATTCTTTGATTATTGAATTTTCTTAGTGCTTCCTGGTTTATTTTGAAAGACTCTAGTGTGTCTTTGTCATTGTGTTTAGATTCACTTCCCCCGTGACGTTGTTAGGTTCATTTGTGTCAGCTGTTTCCTCGTGTGTTTCCACTCCCCCTGATCACCCCTTGTGTGTATTTAGTCTGTGTGTTTCCATTCACTCGTTGTCAGGTCGTCTGTTAAGCCACGCCACAATTATCATAGCCGTCACAGTTTTCTATAGCTAGTTTCTCAGTTTAGTTATTGTATCTTTTCGGCTCAGTTTTTATGTTTGTTTTCGTCACCAGCCCTAAAAAAGGCTCGCTCTTGGTTAAAGTAGTGTTCCGTCTCCTGCAGCATCTGTTTTTGGATCCTGTATTCAAAAACACAGGCGAACCTCGCCGTAACACACTTGGCACAACGCAGTCAGACAAGTACCGTTCTCCTTGAAACCGCCAAACTCAGACTCAAGGAGAATGTTTCAGAGGAGGAGCAGGGAGGAAGAACACCCTTTTAACAGGAAGTGAGCTCAAGCAAAACCAGAGGAAGACATCTATCTGCCATAACAGGTTGAGGAGTGAGGGGGAAGAGAAGAGAGCATAAAGACAGGTCTAAACACAAAGAACAGGAGTCTACTTATTGATATGCATAACCTTCAATTATTTAACACAAAAATAGTGACCACAGAAAAAGCTCAACTTAAGAAGTTTATTGGTTTGCAAAGGAGCTGTTTTTACAAAAGCATAGAGGGGGGAAAAAACCATTTGGAGCATGTATTGTGTTCATCTAAACACTGGCCGTGTGCACATTCTCACAAAGTTTACAGTCAACTGTATTTATTTTGGGAATGTGACATCATGTGGTAATTACAAGTACTCCTGTTTTCAGCAGATCAAGCAGCCAACATGATGCTTCGTGAGATGAAAGATCTATCAGGGAGCTCAAAGTTACTAAAGCCGGCACGCGAGTGATCCTCAGACTCAGTACATCCTTGAAAACAATGAAAGGAAACTGTTTTGCAGTTAAAAGAAAAGCATCTGGAAATAGGGAAGGTTGCAGTTTAAGACAATACTCTTTTTCATACAATTTGTAATATTTGTTCACATCAGAGCCCAGAGCCAAAGAAAACACTTTCATTATTATAAAAGACTCAGCTTTTCAACACGCCTTCATATAAACAGCAAAACGTTAGCTATACAGTCAGGATATCTTTACCACGCACAAAACTGCTGGTTACGGTGTAATAAATACAAATGATGACATGATCAACTGCACAAACACATCAGCAACACATCAGCCTACTTCTACTCAATAAACACGATGACGCCATTTTAGCACCTTTTAGGAAACCGCTCTTTAACCTGTTGAAACGGGGAAATTATTTTAATTTGATACTCAAGCCCACACTCAAGTTTAACTTTTATATATATTAGGCCATAAAAAATTACAGCCCTAAAGAACAAACATTGAATAGATGGCAAAAAGAAATAAAACAGCATGCTTGACTGAAACAGAAACTGGCAACACATAGTTGGTACTTCAATCTGTCTTCTTTACAAATTGCCAGGTACTAGCTTACATGCACAACAAATGCTTTCATGTGTTTTCTTTAAAAATAAAAACCCTGAGGCCACGTACATCCAAAGTCTGAAACAAAAGGGTGTAAAGATTTACTTCACCACTGAATCGGTGTGAAAGGGCAGATCCTAAATAACTGGGGTAATTGTGGACAGTAATTCCACCTGGGTATTATCATCAGATTACAATCAGCCAGAAAATGACATTCAGTTTTTCAGTTACATTTTTAAAGGGTTGCAGAGCAAATAAAATAAGAGTTACAAAGAGAAATAAATTATGATTTCCCAAGGTCGTTCTTCAAAAGATGCGGGATCATTGGGCGATCAGAAACAGGGGCCTGCATATTTAACACTAAAAATATTTAACACTAAAACTGTTTTCTTCTCGCTGTGACTTTTGCAATGTCTTTTTAAAAAAGTGCAACAGTACAAAATAGGTAAGCTTTTCCGGTACCTGCACCACATCTAAAAACCTAGAGGGAAACAAACTGTGCTCAGCTGGAAAAAAAACAGCAGTTCCAGAAACAGTTTGCTAATGGCAGAGTTCAAGTGTACATATGCTGAGCCAAACAAACTCCCAGCTCAGCGCTCCACACATACTGTATAAAGAGCTCCCTGGAATGAGCACAGGAAGTCTTGAATTGTTCATCTCCCTCCCCCGTATCCCCTGTTGCTATCAACACGGTCAACTGAAGACCCAAAACATGAACCTGCATCACTCTTCAACACACATCTTGTTTTTACATCACTCAAACATACTTGCATGGACTATATCAGCATTATCACAGTAAACTGCTGTTAAAAATGGTCACCAGAATACAAATAGCATCCAACAACACGCCCAATCAGCATAATTACATTTTATTTGTACACATTTGCCCTTGTAATACTGAAGTAAGAATGATTCACACACACCTATATGTCCTAATGAAATTCTCAGTACCACGCTGTACTCTTTTGTGTCCAAAATAAATTGGGGGGGAAACGAGGAACTCAGGAAGACGCTGTCTGGGCAACCAGGCAAAAAGAAGCTTAGAGTCAGCTCTAGGAGCAGCGATGTTATTGCTATATCAAAGGAACTAGTAAATACTCATGCATGTATAGAAAAGCAGCCTCTCTGCATTTTGACAAATGCTGCCCACAGGTAATGAAGAGGTTTCCTCAGAGTTTGCCCATTCATGGCTTACTCCAATTTTACAGCAGCAAAAATTGATCTGAAAACCATCATTGGATTATGATCAACACAGAATATGTGAGGGTGAAAATGTCAATTTCTGAGCAGTTTTGTGCAGACGACTGCTGTTCACTTCTTCAGCCTCAACAGGGGCTCAAACAGGCTCACAAAACCTGGTTTAAGTTTTACTGTCATAAACAGAACCAGCAGTGTTGCTTTCCAACATTTACAAGGTGTGATCATTTATTCTGTGAATTTCTATTGAATTATTTAATGATTTATAACAATGTAATAATTGTAGAAAAACAGCATCCGCTCTTTGGGGCACGGTTTCTGTTCAAAGTTCTATTATTGTGATGCATGATACTTCTGTACCTGAATGACCTTCAAAATGTATTATTTGTATCATGACTTTGGTTTCTGTTACACCCCCTAATGTTATAAATGTATTATAAATCACATTTATGAGCAGTTTCAGGAAACATTTAAGAGTTGTGAAAAACCCCCCTGGCTAACCCTTCATGTGAAATGACACGTGCCTTGTTTGTCTCTGGGAAACAGCTGCAGGGCATCTGCACCAGAGTGTATCTATTATTCATGAACAGCTTACAAACGTTTATAATTTCAGCTTTAATGCATCTTTATAAACTCAGGAAACTTAATTAACGATTTATCAACATTTCTAAAAGTGGGACTGGTAATGGACGCTTACCAACATTAATAAATACAGTTTTAATTACACACAAGGGATTTTTCACAACTCGGCAAATATGTTCAGGCTTATAACTGACCCATATTAAGTAAATTATTTCTTATAAAACCCTTTAAAGAGGTAAAAA
>VOQK01041041.1:0-15469 GCA_015052645.1 Benitochromis conjunctus
CTCCCTCTCTCCCTATAGCAGCTGAGACAGGCTCCAGCCACCCCACTGAAGTGGATGGATGGATATTAAATAGCAAATCAAGCATGTCAGTGCAACAAGGGAATACATCTGAGTAGCAAGATGATGTATCTGGCCTACATATACAATACACATTATAGTCAGTGTCAAGCTTTGTGGGTAAGGATGTTTCGAAGGAAGGATATTATGCATACCTCAGTCAAAGCTGTGGCTAGCATGACAAATTAATGTGTGAGTTCAGAGCTGAGGCACTCCTGCGCACATAGTCTGTATTCAAATGATACATGTGTTCTACTTGAGTTAGGCGACTGTCTTCCTACTGTTTAATTTTGACTTCTTTTTCACTTTTACCAAGAAAAATCATGGCAAGCGTCCAAGGCTTATCCTGTTATCTTGCAACCTTCTTCCTGCCTATAACAAGCTAGTGTACTTTCAGAATTTTGTGTATTTTTCGTCAGTTGTGTTTATTTTCTTTTAGTTTCTTTCTGGATTCTCAAACAATGAGGAGGGACCTGAATGTGACCCAGTTGTCTCAACAACTTCCTGACATACCCTGAACCTAGAAGTCAGAATGGAGTCTGAATGTTTTGGTTTGTGTCTGTGTCTTACACTGACGACTGGAAGTCAAAAATATGTTCGTGTCATAGAAATGTGTGGTAAAGCAGTGAATATTGAGGTTAGCCAAACTGTATGCTTTTTAACTTGCAAATCATATGGTACTGCTCTTAGAGCAGTTCTCACTGAATCAGTGTGTTCTTGCTTTGAAGCAAAAGTTCACAGACAATTACTGAAATAAAGATGCCTTACCAGTTTTTGCCACTTAGTTGCCTGAAACTGTTAACATGAAAAACCCCCCACAAAAAATGGTAGTATTGCTAAATGTACTTCTCTTTTTTCTCTTCTGCTTTCCATCTTCTCTTTTAGTAAGATGATTACATGTATTAATTATTAGAAAAGAGAGACAAACCTTATGTTAAAACTTATCAATAACTTATGTTAGTGTCTCAAAATAATGCTAGTCTCGGAGGCCTAAGTTGTCATCAATCCTTTGCAAAAAAACCTCTCCAACTCATTCTAACTGATAAACATCATAAACTATTCACACTTCCCCCCCACAAGCAATTAATGGGTTAAAACTGTTTTTTTCAATGCCTTTTGACCCAGCAGTGTGACATACAGGATATGGTTGAGGTTATCAACTAAATACATCCCACAACTGAGGAACGGGTGTGAATGTAGACCTCTTGCTAACCAACAAAACACCAAAGAACTCCCCTTTTTACTCACATGCTATAGCAAAAAACGTTGTCATAGTTTACATTAAGCAAATCTTTCCTTGCTTTTTTATTTAATTTCTAACTAACAAAGTTTAATCCTGCTTTCTTTCAGCTTTTATCTCACATTACTCTGTATCAGCAGTGATTACAAATATGCAGTTGACTTAAAATATGTGGATGAATTTGAAATGAATAGATGTTGACTGCTATTCATTAAGACTCCAAAATTCCTGCGTTGCTGAATGTAGTGTTCAACACTCTGTACGGATCGTTGTGACAATATGTGCAAAGAGACATTTCCCTTTTATAGCTCTGAATAAATAGCTCCCATGCATATAGAGGAAGTGTGCTCATGCTGTCACCAGCTTTTCACACCTCCGAGTTAAGCTTTTACAGAGTGCTGAGATCATGGGTGTGCAAAACCTTTTTTTTGTTGTTCCTGCGTGTGTTCCGCTTTGTTGCATAATCTCTTTTTGTGCTTGTTGGCCTTTTGGTGAAACTAATAAACAAAATTAAAACGAAGAAAAGGGATGAAAGAGGGAATAACAACAAGTTTAGAATGGGATGGTAGTCGCGTTTTTACTAAGCAAATCAAATCAAATCACTTTTATTGTCACATCACATACACCGGTACAGCACATGTGATGTGAAATTCTTGTGTGCAAGCTTCACAAGCAAAAGTGGTGTGCAAAATACAAGAAACGTGAGAAACAAAGCAAAGTAGAAGAATTGGAATATGAGAATTATAAGAATAAATATATGTACAAATATAAGAATGTATGAACATTACTGGTAGGTGAGAGTGAGGTGTCTATGATGTGTTCAGCAGTCTGGTGGCCTGATGGAAAAAGCTGTCCCTCAGTCTGCTGGTTTGGGACCAGATGCTGCAGAACCTCCTGCCTAACAGAAGTAGTTTGAACAGTTTATGGCTGGGGTGACTGGAGTCTTTGATGCTTTCCTCGGGCACCGCTTCTTGTAGTAAAAATGCTAACTTTTTCTAAGTAAAATGGTTCACATTATCCTGTTCTCCTAGTCATAGTGAATTAGGAGCTACCCCTAAAACCTTAACTTGTAGAACAAATCAAAGTAAATTTTCTCTTGACTTTGCAGGCAGAAAATGTCTGAGCAAGAACTTGTCTCCAGCTGCAAATATTTTCTTAGTGCCAAATCAAAATGGCGTGCTAGTGCTCAGTGTGAATATTTTGTCATGGTGAAGTTGCATAATCTAGTGGAGAAATATAGGTACTACACTTTTACTGTTATCCCCCCCAAATTCACTAGGCTGGCAAATTAAATTGCAAATGATGGAGACATGTGGCATGCAGCATTTCAGCTGTTGTATTTAAATATTGGGGGCAAATCTGACTTCTGTGCCACCTTGCATTTTTATTCTCACAATCTATGGATGCAGCTTTATGCAATAATGCATCTATTATGCCTGGGGAAATTTAGATGTTTGATTGCTTTAAAAAACTCTTCTTGGTGCTGCAGATTAGGCCAGTCAATTTCTCAGTGGAGACCATATTAGATGAAAGATAATTTTCAGTGTTGAGAATTGGTCTTATCAAGTGCAATGTGGAAAATAACAATTTAACTAGCGCTACAGGGTTGGAAATTAAGGTGGATCAACTAACTCAGCATATTCAGCAAGTTTAAGGAAAACTCTTAAATATGCTGACTTAAGTATTTTAAACACAGTGCTGGTTTACGTGTGCTGCTCTAAAGCCAGAGGGCTGCTTTCAGGCAAATGATAAAACCATGTTTTATGTTAACACCGCCCTCAACAGCCCCTCTAACCACCAGTCCGAAGGGGAATCTTTCAGACAGTTGTTTGGATATTGCACTGAATTATTAGATAGTGTGCACTGAAATTCTCACCCTGCATGTCATTGTTTAATACCATTTCCCAAGCTGCTATTCAACAACTCTAACCTTACAGCCTCCTCTACACTCTTGCATGAAAACATTTATCTGATCATGCTGATCAATTTGACTTGCAGGCAGGGTGAAGTCTACCCTCCAAGCATGTTTCTTTTTTCAGATATGACATTATCTATCATACAGCAGTAATATTAGCACATGGCTGGGGCGCTGATCATTGACAAGCATATTAATGATATTCAAATATTTACAGCGCTTCATTTTACACAGGGTGTAGCACTCTTTGAGTGTTAAAGTCAGGAAATAATTCAACTAACAAGCGATTTAAACTGTTAAATGGTCTACCACTCTTCTTTTCCTGGGTGGATGTGCGATCCCTTCAGGAGAAATCTTCAGGAGTAATTTAGCAGAATTTCTTAGCTCATCTTGAGAAATTGTGCAATTTCATGTCCTTTATTTTTTTTATTCAGCAACAAAGCATACAGGACTGGAGGTAATGAATCACATATACTCTTGCTACTGTAATTTTTTTGTGTCTTTATTATGGAATTACCCGCTCCACCCAACCTTCCTCTCTGCTCGTTTGTGTGTGGAAGGTCTCATTTGCAGGCATTGGAAGGCTGGTGTGGATCATTTCCCATCAGTGACACTGACAACACTTAGGCCCAGTGTGCCAGTGCTCTATAAAAGCCCTCAGAGCTCAGTTGCTGTTTGGATTTTCGTTGTGCTTTGGTTGAGGTTTTTGCACTAAATAAAACTGCATACACCATTTCTTCACCCATGCACTCATTCACACGCAGCATAGTTAGTTTGAGTTATTTCCATGCTTAATTGAAAATAAACACGTCTTTAAATTTGCGTTTGTAGGCATTTCACTTTCTGTCGCGGCATTCATCAATAAGTTGTTTTTGCGTCTTCGGACGCAAGAGGGCAGAGATCTTGATTGAGCGAGCCACCTGATGTGCCACCGTCACGTTAACCAAATCAAACACACCCACGATGATGTGACTGCTCTCGACAGGTGCATGCTGGGTATATCAGTTACAGTAAAATACCCATAGCGAATCTTACGGTGATTACGTGTATTTTTGATGTGGTTTTTACCATTTCTGTCACATTTGTAGCTTATAAAGTCTGAATTTGAGGTGCAGAGTTAGATGGTGGAGAATTTCTTGATGCACAAGTTAAACAGAATGCCCCAGAGAGTGGTGAGTGCATAAACATTGTTATAAACCTCATAAGGAGAACATCAACAACCATTGCGTTGCAAGTAACCAAGCATGTAATTCCGTTTAATTGCGAAGCGTCTTTTTTTTTTTTTTTGCTTTAATGCATATTCCTGTTTTTAAGCGCCTGTACAGTGAGCACTGAAAAGAGCTACACTTCACTTCCACATTAAAAATTTACACTGTAACGTGGGTTTAAGGAAGTTCTAGCTGAACTACATTTGGATTTTATTTGAGGACAGAAGTAACTTCCAACCTCAACAACCTACATACATCTTAGAAAATGGTCTTTGACTTTTTAAGCTGTCTTCTGGACTTGAATTCCTGCATGTCAAGATTCACCATTGAACACTGTCATTTACTGCTAATAGAGAGCTGCCGAGAGTGGCAGATGCCCTTTTAATTCCCCACTGACAGACTGAACTGGACTCCTCTAATTTGTTCCAAGGCCCATGAACCACTGCCTCAGAAGTGGATAGTAGATGAATTTTGAATCATCTTACAATGCAGTCTGGCTTGAATAATCAGTTCAGTTCCACCAGAAATTAGAGGCAGGATGCATATATTATTCTGCCCTGCGCTGTCATTATCAGGGCAGCCGAGAAAGGCTGTCTTTTGTCACTCACAAAAACCGTCAGGTCTGCTGAATCATTTGCAAATTGGGTACTAAAGAGAGTACAGGACTACTCACCCAACAGCAGTCTGTTCTTCCATTTAAATGTGCAAACAGAGATGTACCCAGCTGCAAAATCTACCTGGCCACTGCAAAGTTCAGTGTAGAGGTTTCTGACTCAACCTCGCCTACTTTTGAGGTGCATGGAGAAGAGCAAATGTCTGAAGGTGTTGAGGCTCAAGCAAAAGCAACATCCTGTGGCCTGTACCCCGATGAAAGGCCACAGGCTGAAAAGTGTCTGCCAAGCAATAAAACTGTTCTTCATACTACAAGTGTTGCTGAAGCTTCAACCTTTTTAGAGCTTTGTGAACATCGTCCATGAGAAACACTTCATATTATAGGCATGCTGCATAGGCCTCAGAGGTCATGTTCTGTCTCTGAGGTGCGCAGACTTCCTGTAGGTTAAAAGAGAAAAGTTTTTCTGTACTCTTGCTTGCCTAGGGCTCTAGTGAAACACCTCCTGTGCTTGGATGGAGGTGAAGACATGTAGGAACTAGTCACTGATAGTGTGGAAAGTCTTACCACAGTGTTTTTGTCTTAAAACATTCTTTTGGTAAAGCTAGACAGCACTATGGGAAAAACTACAGGTTTGTACTTAGTACTGAGGATGAGAACGACACTTATCTGGAAGAATATCTCAGTGTTGTCTCCATTTCTGGTTGTTGTCTTCATTTTTAGTTATCAACTAATTCTTCGGTTACATTTATTTAAATTTTATTTTTTGATAATATACACAGTTGATTATATTGTATATTTTGTAACACAGTAAGCAATAAGGATTTTTTTTCTCCAAATTCTTTACCTTTTCTCACCACCTCTGTAAATATATGAAGTCTGCACTTAGTATGCAAATTGTATGTTATGTTTGACTATATGATTGATGTAATATAATGGCAGTCTACTCATACATAATTATACCCTCATTAACACCGTCAAAACTTTTTTCTTCCCCAGAGTTGTGTGTTATGCACCGTTTATTGTATTGCTTTATATTTTTAAGAATATTTAATAAATATGCTGTTTACTAAAGTATATGTGTAAGAGGCTATTAGCCAGATTAGCTGGGACGAATTCATGCATTATGAGGCCCATTTTATCCACAATGGTTGAGAGCTGGTAATTTTAGGCTTTTTAATGGTTAATAATAAGTATATTTATGTTCTTACAGAGCCAACTGAAGAACTGCTGTGTGTGTGGAGTTGTGGTTTTCAGCATAGGCCAAAGCCTTTAAAGAAATTATTGTTTCGAGTTGCAAGATTCTGTGTGAAGTATGGAGTAAATCATTGCAACTTAATCACATTAAGGTGATTATTATATTATTATGGGGATCTATGCAAGTAAGTGCTGTATTTAAAGCCAGGCTGCATCACTAACAGCTCAGCAGTTGCTCACTTCAGAGCACTGATGTCTTTGGCTAATGTTGATTTAAGCATTTACTGCTGTCAGCACCACGTCTAAGGAACCCCATTTGTTTTCAAGCGAGTCCAGCAAGACCAATTCGGCATCACTAAGTTAATAATCATAGATGGATGTACTTCATATTGCATGAAACACATTTGAATTTGATGCCATCATTTGATTGCAAGTGTTAACAATACAAATGTGATGCATTTTCACTTTTTGATGAGAATGAATAAACAAAACGCTGCAGGGCTGCTTAATGCAATAATTTAATAATCTCAGGGTAATTGCATTGCTTTATCTTCAGTCAAGTTCATAACTTCATGTCATCGTGTCCATCTGTGCAAGCGTGAAGAGAAATATCAGATTTGCACTCACAGGTATTTTAGGAGTCATGTTTGGCTCCCCCAGAATGCTCAGAGTAAAATTTAATGTTTATGCTGAATTACACTGGAAACACTCTTAAGATGGAAGCGCTAAATAAAAATACTGGAATTGCCCAGAACCCAATACCAACGATGTATTACCCATATATAAGGTTATTTATTTTTATCACTGCCAGCAAAAAGACATTAGGCTTTTAAAGTTATGTGTGGATCTCTTTTTCTTATCTGCTATAATACAAAACATGACATATTATCAAAATGTATAGCAAAGGTTTGTGCTATACAATGCAATTAGTGCTTGCAGACATTACTGTAGGTACACTAGTGGCAGACCTCGGTTTGGAAACCGTATGTGTAAGCATTTTAAAATTCCTTTGAAGTCACACCTGAGACATAAAGATTTCCTGATGTTCTTGTGCTTTGTACATTTGTCTTTATTGTCCCAAATGCTATGCAAGCACTGCATATATCTCTTTGTGATAGAAAATATTTTTTTAGACATCAAAAGTTGTCAGAGGAATTTTTTTTTTTTGGAGTTGTCTCAGTAACAGCAATACCACATTTTTTAGTCTTGTCAGTGTTTTATGCAAAAACAAATGTGCAGTGGTACTTTAGCTGACATGTTTTAGAACTCTAAAATAATTCAGAGGCTGTAAACTCTACAAATAATGGATTGTATTCAGTGTGTCAGATGGGAAATGGTAAAAGAGCTTCAGAGTTTTATCAGTGCTGCTCAAAATCAGGCAGTGCATTCCAGTTTGGCTTCAATCAGGGCTGAGTTTGCAGAGAGCTCCTGCTGTAAATGAAAAACTGTAGATAAAGCAGAAGTTGGTCAAGCGACCACATATGGTACGGAGGTTGTGAGGCTTGTTGTGCTTATTCTCAACCAGCAGGATGCACTGCAGCCACATCAGGCACCAACTTTAATGTCAGGAAAACTATCAAGCTGAAAAGCACCATTTCAGTGAGTCTGAGATGAATATTTATGTATGTGGGAAAATGAATACCATTTTTCACATAAATGAATATCTGCACTCAAATTAGAGGTTGGAGAAATGACTGAGATTATCTTGTTGCTTAATACTTAATTGAAGCCAGCTTCTAATTAGCTTGGCTATTATCATCCAACTTAGGAACAATTCCAGATTTCTTAAACTTTTCAACATTGTGAGAATAGAATTTGGCCTCCAGAAATAAATTTAAACCTACTGCATTATGAACAACTCTAATCTGTGTCCTCTTGTCACAGCCTCACCCACTGTGACCCCTTTTTAATTCTCATCCTGCTCAACATTAATTTAGCTAAGAGCAAAATCTCTGAATTAATGCTCCTTCATTCCTTTTTCTAACTGTGTCACCTTCATTACATGCTATGTAAGTGCCGGGTGTCTTAACCTCTCACAAACCAAATGGAAGTTCACTACGCTATAGCTGCAGCAAATTTTCTTCACTTTAATTCTGAGCACTGTGCTGGGTAAGACAAATGACACACCGTTTGCTGTACAGAATGGAGATGTGCTCTGAGCATTGCGGCTCTGAATGGACTCCCCACGGTTTTTGTAAGAGTATAATTCCTCCGGTTGTGTCTGCACTGCAGGCTGGTGGCAGCTCTGATTGTGGCCATACTGCATCGCTGCCAGTGTGAATGAATTGTTCCAAAGTGATGTCCTGCACAAAGAGCTTACCTGGGAACAAAGCCCGATAGATTTCATAGCACTGTTACAGTGTCAGAAATTCTGCTTCTGAAAAACTTGCACCAGGACACCCCAAAGGTGTTTTTTAGCATGTCTGACATCCATGTGCACATGAAAAGCTCTGGTGGTGTTGATAATTTCTAACTCGTGGGCAATCAACTCTCACCTGCTGGCCCTCAGCACACTATATACAGTATATTCTAAATACCTTTCAACCAGCAGTTTGCATTCTGTCACCCCCTTCTCCTTCTTTTTCCACATCCATTTGAATTATTGAGCTCTTTCTTTCAAGGGGACCAGTTCCTCTCCTCAAATGTGTAGGCCATCAAGTTTGCTTCACCGCTCCTTCACCCGAGGCTGCAGCCGCCCCCATGTTGCCTCATGACATTGAGGAAATCACTCACATGTCCCTCACTTACTTTTCACTCACTCAGCCACTTGGTCCCTCTCAATCTTTTTACAGCCTCCCACCCCCTAACCCTGTCTTTAAATCTTTCCCTTTTGCTTTTCACAATCTCCATTCCTTTTTCTCCAGTGTTCCTACTTCTATTTAATTCGACCCACCTTCTCCTCTCCCCCCCCATTCCCGCCCTTCTTTCTTTGCTCTGTTTTTCTGTAATGTCACGGCCCACTGCTGGGTGTCACTGAATTGATGGAGGGAAAAAATGGAGGAGTGAGGCAAGGGAGGGGCTTGACAGGAGTATGTGCATGCATGGACATCTTGGTATGGAAGACAGGGCAAGAGAGAAAGACATACAGAGAGGCAGATTGACCGACATTGTGCCGGGGGTGTGTCTTGTGTGAAATGCTCAATTCCGGTGTAAACACGTTTGGCAGTTAGTGCTTCAGTGTTTGCAATAAAGCCATACAGCCTGGTGCTTGTGACTCCTAATGGTATTCCATTACAATCTCCCAAAGGACCTCTTTTTGTATATAGACACACAAACTGTCGTAAGCTTCAACTGTCTTATTATGCAATTCTGTGCCACCTGAAGCCAAGTGCATTGTCTGGCACTAATGTATACACATGGAAAACGGTTGCATACCGATTAAACAGTAATACTGCATCATATGTTTATCTTGGAGACAACTGCCACGCCACTGCCTCTATCTGACTTTAGCAGAAGACCAGAACTCTGTTTGTAGCACACCTCTATTGCTGTAGGTTCATTTTGTGCCACAGGAAGCACTGAAGCAAACCTTTTAAATATCCAGTTTAAAACCAATGGTAGCGACACATGATCTAAAACCTAATCAGGGAGACATTTCGGCTTGGTACAATTGCAGCATTATAAGAGTCGATAAGACCTTACTGTTTAATACAATGATTTTCACGTGTCATCTCTCTTTATCGCTCGGGTCAGTCAATAGAATTGATTCAATCAGCAGCACAGTACAAAAGCACCTACTGAAAAAAGGAAATCGCCCCTTCAGTGGCAAACACAATTCACACTGATGGTAGCAAACATCTCACATCTCCTTGTCACACAGAGATGCATGCTCACACAATTACTAAACAACGACTTGGGGATTGGGGTTTGAAGGTGTTTATGCATGAAGGATTTGGACTGTGAATTGGGTGTGAATTCTGTTTGAGGAAAAGACAGATGTGTGCTCAGCCACCAAGACAGTAAATTTAGCGGGAAGTGCTTTTGGAAAGCCCCCCACAGCTATTCAAACAGATTAACAGCAACAAACAGCCAAACAAAGCACTATAAAACACTGACAGTGGATGGCCGCCAACTGACCGATGGCAACAATTGATTAATGTTTTATAGGATGCGTCGTATAGAAGGTTGGGAGCTTTGCCGGAGAAAAAGAAGACTGTAAGTTTTGTGTGTGTTTCTGAGTGTAGGATTAGGGTTGGGAAATGTCTTTGGCATGAGTGGGTGGTAAAATGCCCCAACTCCTGTGATACGTGATGATCTGAGGAGGAAGTGGGAAGTGGCTGATCCGGTCCATGTTATTAGTCGAGCTCTGCTAGACCATGTAATAGCCTCATAGCGCAACAGGGAGTCGCTGTTCCAAGAGCCAACTCTGCCCAGTATGACATCCTGATATGGAAGGTAACAGTACTACAGCAAAACTCACTGGATGGCTGTGCACAGGTGTGTGTGTGTGTGTGTTTATGTATGTGTGCGCGCGTGTGTGTGGCTAGTTCCTCAGAGTGTTTGCATAAGTGCTGATTCTGCTCTTCCAAACCCTTCAACTCTGCATTTTTTCACAGACTTCCCCTCCTCTGCTGCTGTGCCCTCATCTCCTCTCCTCTCTTCATTGACACACAGCTTGCCTCCTCGCCCTTTGCCTCAATTCGTCACACATACCTTTTCATTACCCCTTTTCGCCCCTTTGTACCTTGCCAAAAAACAGAAAAAGGCCTTTACCACTTCCACCGAAAACAGGGAGTTAAACACAGGAAGGATAGAGGGCATTAAGCTATATTCAATGGAAACACAATAGCTCGACAAAATAAAACCGCTATGAACCAGAGAGATTGTACAGTTGTGGTCAAAAGTTTACATGCACTCATCATAGGAATGAATATCATGTTAATTTTAGTCTTTTAATGATTTCTTTGAATGTTCTTTTTCCAGGGTTAAATTACAGCATACATCTTTAATAACTTAAAAAAAAGAAGAAGAATTAGATCCACTAGTGTGATTTTATTTTAGATTCATATCCACACAAGGTCAAATGTATACACAAAGGCTCAAATATCTACATACATATATCCCCAATACTGTTTTGTTAGAGATCTCTTAGCAAGTTGCACTTCAACCCAATGCTTTTGGTAGCCATCAAAAAGCTACTGGCAAAATTATGCATGGATATTTGACCACTCTTCTTGGCAGGATTGGTAGAGCTAATTTAACATGCTTGTTTTCCTGGCACGGACCTGCTTTTTAAGCACAGTCCACAAATTTGTAATATCATTGAGGTCGATGCTTTAGGAGAACATTCCAGAAACTTAATGTTAGTCTGATTTATCTATTCCAAAACTGATTTTGAACATTGTCCTATCAGAAGCTCAGTTGTGTCCAAATTTCAACCATCTAGCTGTTGATTTGAGATGAAGTTCAAGAATTTGGAGGTAGTCCTTCTTTATTCCATAGCCCGAGAGCATGGCGCTACCACTAGGGATGGCACGATACCACTTTTTTTATGTCCGATACCGATACCAATATCATTAATTTGGCTATCTGCCGATACCAATATGAATCTGATATTGTCTATTTTATCATCAATAAAACAGTTTTTTTTATGTCTTGCTGCATTTTGTATAAGTTCATACTCACATTTTACAAAACAAAACACTAAAGCTATTCTATCATACTTGTATGCAAAAAATACACTGCACTCAAAATATGTTGCTGTTCAGCAATACTGATCTTTTTATTTAAACTTTTAGCAGAACTTTAAGTATTTAAAGTAATATCCAAAAAGTAATTCCAAATGCAATTTTATGCAGATTTCAAAAACTCTTTGGTTCTGAAAAAAAAAGTGCAATGTCAGCACAAAATAATGTTTTATTCAACAACTTTCTACAAAAAAGGAGCTTTTTGATGGGTCTTTTCTACAAAAAGTTGTAGAAAAGACCCTTTGATACTTAAAGCTTAACAGAAATAGACATCCAGAGTGGAAAGCAGTGCAAATAAATGCAAACATGGCTTCTCATCTTTTATCAAATGGATGTCAGTGTAAGTTGTTTCTATCAAATTTAACCTGAGACTGAATTTTGTGTAATTTCTATACAAAACTTAACACAAGTATGAAAAACAAAATGTTTTTCATAGTTTTTTTTTTTTAACCACAAAACTGTTTAGCCTGCAACGCTGCTTTTTGTAAAACTTAAGTCTATCCATCGTACCATCAGACTTAGCAATGACAATACACAGAGACCTGAGGTCCATATATCGGTAGTTAAGCTTAGCGTGGGACTGCTTTACAAACATTCTAACTACTTGCACAAACTAACTACTTGTTAGAGCTTGGATTTTGCCATTGTTTGGAACATTAGTCAAGATAATGAGTTTTGCCACCCTGGAAAAAGAACAGTTCCGTCTGTAAAGAGTGTATCTCAACTTGTGACCATAGCTGTAAAGGGAACACATGCCTCCACTTTGGATGGACTGGAGTTTGTGACTAGAATCACTTGATAAGAGAAGGGGACATAAGCTAACAGCCATTGCGAGGAAGTTATTTAGGACACGCGAAAAAGAGAAGCAATCGAGATCCCAACAAAGAGCGAAAAAGTCAAGGAGTTCCACAAAATAACTTGGGGATAAAATGGTTATGTGTTAGAGTTAAAAGTAAAAAAAAAAAGTACTGTCAGAGCATATTGTGTGATGAGTCAGTCCAACTCTGCCTTAGTGCTCAGGAGAATGTTGATCTTATTTCTCTGGAGGGCATGTCACCTGTTTCCTGTACTTCAGATAACAAGAGGTTGCCAAGTAGCAGAAAAGCATTATCACTATTATAAGATTACACTAGGAAATATCTACCTGCAGATCTTAAAAAAGGAGCAGTGTGCAGTTTGATAATAGGCGCTTAAAACTTTATACATTACTGGTTTTTAAACTTTGTCAATATCTACTCTACAGAAAAAAAAAGAATGGGTCTATTGCTTGTGCACAAAGAAGCTTAGATACAGATCATAGCATAAACGCACACATACACACATGCTGTCACTCCAAAGTGTGCTCATTCGACCATACAGCATATTTAGCTAAGTAATAAAACAGCATTGTTTAAAGAGAGAAAATACAGCAAATGAATCAATATACGGCCCTCATGCCAGGGCATTTTATGTGGCATCTGTTTTTCATTCCTTTGCTCGGCACAGAGAGTTGGCTGGCTGCCGCACCATTGCAGCCAATCTCTCTCAGCCAGTGTTGAGGTATGCAATCTGCATTAGGCTTCATCTCATTTGAGCTCACAGTGGCCTGGCTCAACACGCGCTTGTCTTCTGCCTGGAGTTTGGATGTATATCTGTCAGATTGAACACAGGACAAATAGAAAAGGCAACTGTTGAGCTGAAGAGGCATAAGACATTTAACAGTGAGCCGGTGCATCCTCAATGCTACGCCTCCTATGATGTATTGATCTGTAACTCTTCTTCTTTTCCTATGTTTCTTTGCTTGCTTGCATCCCTCTCTTCCTCTTTTCCTGAAATTGTTTCCCATTTCTTTCTCTATGTTTGCTTTATTCTTAGCTATTATAGTACCACTGGGATCTCATTAAGCCACTAACTTCAAATAAATAAAACAAACAGCAGAGACAAAATGAGGAAAATATATATTATAAAAAAACGAACTTGTAATGAATTTTCCTTTCCATGTTCTGACACCTTTCTGACACTCCTTTGTTGCTTCCTTTTCTTTGTCTCACTGGTTGCCTGTGTCAATTCAGTTAATTTCAAACAGACTTTATTGGCATGACTGAGGCAATGTGATGGTGCCAAAGCTTTAGAAAAAGAAAATGATATGTGCCTCTCCATGTCTTTCTCAGTTCCCAGCCTTGGTGTATCCCCTCTCTTTCCCTGCCAGCAGAAAACAAAACTATCTCAGTAGTGTCTTAACAGAGATATTCCAGTTGCCTTTCTTGAGATGAAAACGATGCCAATATAAAACGGATATAAATATAGATGGATGGATCAGAGGCCATGGAGTCTACATCTCTCCTTGTTTCTTCCTTTCACCCTCTTTCCTCCACTTTTTCAATTGCCCCCTGTTGTTTTTTGCCCGTGTTTGTGCACAGTAGCAGGTACTTCACCATCTTCTTCGGCATTAGTCCCAGCGTATCATTTTGTTTTCTTTTTTTTCATCATCATTTCTTGTTGGATTGTCCAGAGGCAATGAGAGAGCTGAAACTGATCTGGGAGTCCCTTTTGTAGAGGCTGGAAATTGGGAGGCTTGACCTGCTGTTGCAAGGATGAGCCTTGTTTTACATAGCTGAACTAGGATTGAACCTGGCAAGGACAGAAGTGTGGGTCATAGAAATGAGATAAGCATCCTGGGAAAATCTCTTATTATTTGAATTGATCAACCTTTAGAGGGTGAGTACCACCAAATATCTGCCAGTGGAGTATTTTTTGCCTTGTGCTCCCAGGACTTCCACTAAGATCAAAAAGCTGCTGATGTCGATTGAGAAAAGGGAGAGGGAGAGAGTGGGGAAACAAAGCAATGGGAGAAAGCAAAAGAGAAAAAAAAAATAGAAGGATAAAAGAAATCTTGATTTTGTCTGAGAGAGTATTGATTTTTTCCTCTGGGTTGGCCATGTGCGCACAGCCTGTTATTAGTTTAGAAACAAAAAATGGAATTGTGTGTGTGTGTGGGTGTGTGTGTGTGTGCTATTGCTGCCTCGCTGTTTGCATATTTTTCTTCTGTGTGAGAGTTCATGTTGCCTGAGTGGCAGCACTTGTGTGTGAGGTGTGTGTGTGTTTGTGCACGGCGTATTTGTGTGTTTAGGCCTGGCTTTTGGACTGGTGCATGGGCCCGTGTGCTTTGGAGCCTCTGGCTGGTTGGAGATGTTGGGATTAGAGAGAGATTAGAGCGGTGATTACACAATGTCTTCGCTCTAATGATCCCAACTGTTTGTTCATCTTATCAGCTGCACTGCACTGGATTCCACGACTGCCGCTGATACGAGATAACACTACTTCCATACCTCCGACTCTCCAGTCCCCCAACTCTAACCACCACACCAGTAGGAAAGAGGAGTGACCCTAGCTGAGGGGGCACACAAACCCTCAGGTAAAGATAGAGCAAAAGATGGACATGTACTGTAGGAAATTCATAGTAACACTGGGTGACTCACATGGCTGACCTCTCAAGTCCATGGAAGCATTAGCCAGAGTGCTCATTGTTCACTGAGACAATACACTGACCCCCCAGAGAGCCCTCGGTATGCAGTG
>VOQK01041041.1:15748-27169 GCA_015052645.1 Benitochromis conjunctus
CAGTTGGTGCAGTAGCCTATGAAATAAAGGAGAGCTTGTGATGATGGGGGTGTGTATTTTTTTTTTTTTAATAAAGTAAGGATTCACAGATTTGTGTGCTTAAGTGTGTTTGCCTAAATATGACTGTGTGCATGAGAGAATACAGTATACGTGTGTATCACCATGTGTGTGCGCACTTCTCTTCATGCCTGCATGGCACTCTGATCTCCCCATTACAAGGTCGATTAAGCCACTAATCCCCAAAATACACGCGTCCAACAGCACGACACTGGAAAAAGTCTCTACCAAGGAAAAAAATGGCTGAATCTTCCCTTTCCTGTTGCTCGGAGCTTAAGCCACACACCAGTGCTGCCTGCTACAGAGTAAGAGCACGGAAATGTGTTTTACCTCCATAACCACACAGGCAGGGGATTAACGGACACCGTAAACCCTGGAAAAGCAGCTACTTTTACAGTCCTATGGCTACAGAAGAAAAAAAAATGAATACACAGTCATGGTGACACAGCAGGATTTTGAGTCTTACATATTGAGTATCTTTTATGCTAAGTAAGATTCACGGGATAACTGATTTTCAGAAGTCTTGACTATGGGTGACATTCACTCAAACAAGTCTTCCAACTAAGGCTGGGATTATACTCTCTTTTGGACATGGACAGCTGTGGCCACCACGGCTGGAAGGTTTTTCTTATTATATAGTTTTTTAAGTCAGCTTGGTGTCTGCCTGCAGGATGAATGTGTAGTTGTTACAGTGTAGTCCAGTGTCTTCACCGACAAGTCTACAGAGTCACCACAAATTGTAGGGCACACGTCCACATGGAGTTTTAAGTTCGGCCTCTGATGACAAAATTACCTTACCTGGTCCCAGGTGTACCTTAACCCTAACTGCAAAGGTGGAAACTAACCCTGCAGTAGAGATGATCATGCGAACTGTTTTTGCTATCATCTGAAACAACCAATGTAAAGGTTTCTGCAGCAACTTGTAGCTGCATTTACAGTCAAAAGGACAAACAACTTTTGAAGATGTACAGTGCTGTGAAAAACTATATGCCCCCTTTCTAATTTCTTAATTGTTTTGCATATTTGTGACACACTAATGTTTCAGATCATAAAAGCTAAATTTTATATTAGACAAATATTTAATTTTAAAACCTATCCAAACCTACAGAGTACCTGATGGGTTTACATAATATATTAACTTTACTCTATCATTTCTAGTCACACGAACTAAACAAGAAAAGCCAACATAATAAAATCCAGAAAATAGGTTCACTTCTCAAAATAAAAAAATGAATTTAACAAGATTCAAAAGGTCCAAAACACAGAACAGTGGGTCAACGGTCCAGTACCATGACAATATTAAATATACTACAAAGCTCTAGTCTGTCGATTTTTAGGGTTCCAAGTTACACCTCATCTACAGCTGACGACAACAGTGCATTATTGGCATATAATTATCCACAGGTAGCTTTACTTAACTGGCAACACTTTTTAAAATTAAGGTTCTTAAATTCATCAATTAGTAAAAAGGCTAATAGGGTACTGTCGTCATCCTGCCCAGCAGGTGTGTGGCATGGACACCCAGGTTTGTGAGTGTGATAACTTGAGAACGGTGCAACACGGGAGTTTGATATTCATATGATAGGTGCAGCTCCTGAAAACCTTGAATGAGTTCAAATTTCAGTGGCTAACTTTTCTGAAAATCACCCAGGATTTTCAAATTTATACCATAGGTGCCTTTTGTTGGAGGTTGAGGGGTAGCACTGGCAGCCAGTAATTTTAACCATGTATTACCTTATTACTTATAAATGCCTTGTCCTGCATGCCATGTTTTACTACTATTCTTTCACTCAGTAACTCCTCAGTAAGGAGCAAATTGATGTACACGGATAGTCATCTTAACATGCTTTGCTCTCATAAGCCATACAAGTTTGGAGTCATTCCCCTCTACTAGGACACAATAAAAACTATGTTTTTATTTAACAAAACTCTAAATGACTGGAAATGCCATTCAAGTAACTGTAAATTCATTTTTCCTGATAAGAATGCTGTCTCTGTTTTAACAGAATAGAGATCTGATAGCTAGTTCACTCATTTTGACATTTAATATCCCACACAGGTGTGCTATTCTGTACTTGTCTTTTCAGATTTAACAAATCGATTTCGGGACAACACTTCTACTGCAACTGATAGACTCATTTTCGAATGATGGGTTAAACCCTGAAAAACTATGGTGTTGAGAGCTGAGAGCACAGGTAACATTTTTTTTATGAAAAGGCACCAAATATTTGTAAAAAAAAAATATTTTTTTAATTTCAATTATCTTAACAAACCTGTGTTCCAAACTACTAGTGAACAGATGCTAAGCAAAATCTCAATACTGAAAGTACAACATATTTCATTAATATGACTGTTATGTGGTACTACCTCCTTAGAAGGTACATACTGGGCAAAGGATATTGAGATCATAATTACTGCAGGACAACTTCCTTTTCTTAGCTGTAGAAAATTATTATGCAGAAGAAGTCATTACTTGTTTATTACAAATTATAAGGAGTACTAATATGCCTGTCATCAAGCAACCAGCTATTGGGGAGCATGTGTGCATTTAAAGTAAAGTAGTACCAAATCTTCTTATGTCCCCCCCACCCCTTTCACATAGGCTAGCACACACAGTCTTTCATATTATCTTTTTCTCGTGACTACATGCTGGAAAATAGTAATTACTGGGACTCTTTTGTATCCCTGTTGTCCTGCCCGGCTCTGCATGGGATGTAGAAGAATCTGCATAATGTTTAATTAGAGTGCTGGTGTTCAGAGCTGAGACTCCGTCAGGGAATTGAAGCAGAGCAGAGGACCAGGGGCCCTCAGAGCCATCCTGATTCCGCAATCTACCGCCTAATTTGCCATTATTCACTTGGTGCTGAGCTTTAGCCCTGAAGTCCAGAATGGCCTAACATTCATACTGCGCCAATCTCTCCCTTAAATTTGCCTTTGCAAGGTGAATTGGACACCTTCTTTCTAGAGGCACAGTACATATAAAAATGGTTTATATTTAACTATACTGGTCATTTTGGTAGTTTGCAAAATTGAGATTAACCACCGTAATAATATATATTTTTTATTATTAAAATCATATAGTGAACCAGATGCAACGCTGTGGACCAAATTCTGTGATCCTCTAAGAAGTTCTGCTCCAGTGTCCTGCAGTTTTTTTGTATTTCTTTGCATTTTCTTTTCATTTCAGTATTTCTATTTACTGTGTGTCGGTGCACATACAAACGTATGGAATTTATAATCTGCATGACTGGACCCTGGCAAGTGTTTTATTTATTGCTATGATGTTGTTCAGAAAGAGTCTGTCTTAGCTGCTAAATGTTTTCATGATGAATGCCAGCTTGCTAACCCGAATGACCTCGAACATTTGTATAACAGTAGTTCATCCGACGCTAGAGGAGCAACTGTGAATATAAATATGAATACAGGGAAAAAAATACTTCCAGTGTGATTTATTTGATTAAAATCCTTCTAGATAAATGGTTTCTAATGGTTATGATCATGCTCAGACAAATGATTGATATTAAGATATGTTCCTGATAAATGCTATTCCTGGTCCAACAAAATACAAAAAATCAGCAAAATAATAACAATGAACATCCCTGACGAAATTAAACATGATCTCAAATGCCACACTACAAGATTCATGTGTGTCCCCACAGTGTGTCATACACCTTCTTGCTGTTGGACTCTGTGGTTCCCCACCTCCAAATAAAAAAATCACATCAGCACATATACTCGATAACATCTTCTATTGCGGAAAATATGCCTAGAATAATTTGTCAAACCGCTTGACCTCTGTAGTTTTGTACACTCCTGTGGTGTCTGCTGTGATATACTCAGGTCTAGTCTCAGCTGGGGGTCTCACAGCTTGCTTGTGGGGTATAGATCTGTTCTGCTCTCCAAGGATCCCGTTAACATGGCTGCCCTCTGCCTCCGCAGGTTGTGTGCTCTTAGAGATTTCTGCCTGGGACTGTCTGGTTGCACTTTCAGGTACTACTCAGGAGAGCTCTTTCTGTTGTGACCCCATCCTAATTGAATTGCCTAAATGTCTGCATCCACAGAGGCTGCTGGAGACAAATTCTAATACTTCGAATATAGTGTATCCTGATTATATTAAATCAGACCATGATGCCAAGTCATAGATTTGCCAGTTTTGTATATTAAAATTAATCATATGGACGGTAATAAAGGTAATTAGCATCTGACATACTGAGGTAATTAGTATGAAGCAATAGGTTGGTTGGTTCATTTGTCGTGTTTACTTATGGCCCATGATTAGCCATTTTAAGGGTGCAGGTGATGTATTGTAGCTGTACAATCCAGTCATTAATAATGAATATGTCCCACCTTAGCAAAAATGCTGATGAACTGCAACGCGATAGATTGAACCGAACATTTCAAAACTTTAAAATGAAATCCCATGTAAGTCATCCAACTTTAAAAAACGCTGTAGGCATTACTACCTTTTCCTCATAATCGCTTTTCATGTAACGATTAAACTGTGATGTGTTTGCTTCGTTTTAAATAAAACAGAGCAAAGACACACCAAAGGGCTAATGTTAACTGTATTAATTATGTAATCATTAAAGTGTTAGCTCTATCCCCATCAGTGTTCAATTTAAGATAAACACCTGGTTTATCCTTGATTATCTTCTAATGAGAAATTAATTAATGTTTTTCAGAGACACAAAACAGGAGCACAGGGTCCCTTAATTATAATCTACCAGTTGGCTGTGACAACCTCAAAAAACATCTTTACAACACAGTGTCTTCTTCATCAAAACCAAGAAGAAACAACAAGAGACATTGCAAAATACTATACATAAAAAGCAAACACAAGAGGCTCCAAGGAGAGGCATTATAATGGTACCTACTGTGACAGATGAGTACATTGTTCCTACCAAGACAGAATTCATTCAAACACTTTACTGTATTTTTTCCTCTCTGCCCTCAGAAAATCTCCAGAGTCCAGGTGTCGCCTGTGGGTGTATAAGTATGTGTATGATTTTTTTGTTTGTTGAAAGTATTTTTTTTTTTTTCCTTCTTGTGTAATTATATGGCGCACTTTGCAGAATGGTGCTGCTGCTCCAGTTGACCAATCAATGAGTAATGAGAGGCCCAGAGACCTGTAAGAGATTGACTGCAACCACAACCCCTTCCTCTTATTCAGATCTTAATCACAGTGGTCCCCTAGGATCCCGTGATGCATGCCTGGAAATGTTTGGACCTGTTTGACTCAATGTGGGTATGAACTGCCCAGACCTCATCCTTCTTTCCACTCTTTGCTGTCCCCTCCCTCCTCCCCCTCCAGTGCCTGATGGAAGTGGGAGGATGGAATTGAAGCCAAGAGCTGGACTGTAGTATACCTGAGGGGGGCAAAGCGGTTCTTTAAATGGAGAAGTGAAAAGGCTCATGAATAGCATTTTAACCCGCGGACAAAGTCTGCAGGTTAAAATGTCCACTTTCACAGGGTCGCGGTCAAATCAAGAATGGAGGAGAGATTCAGTGAAATCCTTAATTAAATCCACTGGTATCTACAGGCAGCCTAATTAAATCAGGGCAATAGTTTAATTGCATTTTCAAAAGGCTTTTCATTTGATTGGTATATTTTCGTCTTCTTGAAGCTGAAGGAGAGTAGACTGTAAATTCTCTTCCATTCTGTCACTTGTTATGTATGATTAATATTCAGTGTTGGTTCTCCTCATGCTTTAAATCGTTCTGGTCATTACGGCACACCCACACACATAGAAAACCTTAACGGTCCTGTCAAGCAATCATGGGATTTCCATTGGACTATTTAATAACCTATATAAACAATGAAAATTTGAAACACTATGATAAAATATGTCACTGTCATTGCTGTCAGTCCCCCAGCTCTGCTGCTGATGTGGTTCATTTCGAGGCATGGGGAGAGCCGGTGGTAGGAAATGTGTGGCTCTTTGCCTACATTATTCAGTGTAAGGTCAGTTCATTTTAAAATAATAATATGTTTTAGACTTAAAATCTTACCAGAGTTACAGCACACATCTGTTGAGTGGGGACAAATAAAAGACTGGGAGATAAGGATAAAGAGAGAAGACACTGTAAAAGTTGCTTTAAGTGTTCAAGAAAAATTAAAAGGTATGAAATATTCAACAGTTAAGGACCGCAGGCAGTTTTATTACACAGACTTAGACACCTGGTCCCTGAAAATAGAGTGAGAAAGGAGAGAGAGAGAGAGATGATTGAAAGGCAGAGGGGGAAGGGGTGAATAGAGTGTGCTGCAGTGAGCCAGTCCCTCAGGAGCACATTAAGTGAACAGTTCTTTGGTGTAGGTGTGTAATGTCCCTTTGTAAAACCTGCCCTTGCTTCTATAGCAACACGCCTCTGTGGCTCGATGCACCAACGTGTGAACTCGGCGTTGCATGCTTTCTGATGGCCACCATCCTCAAGTGTTCCCACACTCCTTAACAGAAATAACACTCTACTCCATTGTGCTTGTGCTGCTGCCGCCGCACTGTTGTCACTTCATTCTGACACTGGAAGTGCTTATGCAAGAGCTAATTTGTAAGTTGTTTTTTTTTTGTTGTGTTGTTTTTTGGTTTTTACTCACACTGATTCATTTGTGCACATTTACAGTTGGTGCCATAAAAAAACAACTCTTCTAGAAACAAACAAGATCTCTGCAGTATTATGATAAATGTTTTCCTTTCAGCCAGCAGAAGGATGATTTAAAGGTCTGTAAAATAAACTATGACCTCTATTGGCAACCAGCATTATTAGAGCTCATCTTCTCCTACACAGTCAACACGCCTCCCTCCCCCCACATGTTCCCTCTCCTCAGTCCACCATGGTCTATAACTGAAACAAACAACAAACCCATATATTCACAGAGAGATGAATAAGGTGGCTAATTAGACTCGAGATCCAACAGAAATAGCTTGTACACAGGTAATACATCACCATGCAAAATACAAAACACTGCAATAATAATACTGCTGTGTCATTTGCTTTTTTTTTTTTTTTGCTTAAGCAAAGGGCTTTTCAGCCTCTGTAGCTGAAATGTTAAAGCAGATGTTAAAGCACCGTTTGCTTGATTGTAGTATTTTTCTGAAGATGTTTTGCAATTGAAAACGAGAGTACAGATGACAGCTAATCAGGACTCCCATTTTTCAAGAAATGTTATCAACAGAATAGTAGCCAGGTAATTTTTTTCGAACCAGAGATTGTGACCCTAAAAGGAATGATCAGTGAGTCAGTTGTATTGATCAAAAACCATTTAATCTGCTTTGTGGATATGTTTTGGTGCTGCTGTGAAAATAGGACTGCACTTTTTGCACTAACCCTCATTAAAATGTGTCACCCTTCGGTGACATCATTGAAAGAGTTAAAGCTGCAGTAGGCAGAAATCTAGACCAAAAAAAAATAATCTAAAATTGAAAATAGACAATCCTCCTACATCTCTCCCCTCGCTTATCTAAGGTCCTCCCACTGGAAAAGTTTAAAATACACTTAAAGTAAGTCAGTGCTGATTCTTGGCTTCACACAGGACTATAACCCCACTCTTACAGGTGAGCCTCTTTTGTTTAACCCATTTTGCCAGCATATCCCGCTTCCTATGTGAACTATGTGAAGTCCAAGGAACAGAGACTGACCAAAGAACAGCTCTGGTTCTCTTTGAGAAAACTCAAATTGCAATTTGATGAAAGATTAACATTTAGGTGTCTTTATTGTTTTGCCCAGTAACACTTGCTTTAAGAAACGCTTGCTACAGCAATTGCTACCACTGCATTGCGAGCTGACTGATCAAACATCGGCTTACTGTATGAACTGAGCTCCCAGAACGGATACAGTTTTTTTTTTTTTTTTTTTGCTATGGAGCTGTCACAGGAGTTTCCTGAGATTCACCCATTAGACAGCTTGCATGTTTTTGTTTTTGCAGCTTGCATTTTAAATTCATGAGCTTCTTTGTCTATGAAGGAAAGCTTTAGATAAAGCCACTAAAATACTTCCCCAGATTCAATAGCCAATTTAATTTAATTTACCAATGTCAAAATATGCAATGCCAGTCTATAAGCTTTCATAACAGAAAAACTATCACAAGGTGGCTCAGTGTAACTCCTGCTTTTTAATGCCCAATTTGGTTCAAGAAGCTTTTTAAAATTGAAATGACACCAGGGGTTTATCTTATTTGTGTATTCAATAACTGATATTCTTCCAAAAGTGGAATAATGCATTTGCTTAAATAGCACCTCAAAATTAAGCAGATCTTTTACGAGAATAGATTAAGTTTTCTTCGAATCCCTACTTCCAGGGAAAATAAACTGGTCTGTGGCATCTGCTACCAGCCTACTTGCCAGAATTGTATCACCAGTGTCCATATGGTCACCGCCACCCAGAGTCAGTCGCTTCATAACTTAGTTTTCTTAATTAAAATAAATATTTTCATTTCTCCTACTGTAATCATAATTAAATTGGAGTGAGGGAGATGATGAGACAGGACAAGCAAGAGAGAAAAAAAAGCTTATAATGAAGGAAATGTGTAAAAAGCTGAGAGGGCACTTATTGAGTGAAGTATGTGTGAAAATTGAGTCTGAAAGCTTTGTCTGTCGCTGGCAGTTGTGTTGAAAGGGAGCTTGCGTGCCATACTAATAGACTTGTCTGTTTTTTGGGGAAGATGAAAAATGCATCATGGCCAAACTACACAAAAAGTAGCATATTATACAGCTTCAAGATAGGTTTGCTCTAGCATTTTTTGGAGCACATATTCCTGCAATTTGACTGTCAGATGATATGATCCACTGCAGTTAAGTACAATCTCTTTGCATACACACCATTGTGAACCCATATATGCACGCACAGGCTGTAACTGCACTAGATATGAACACTGCTGGTATCTACTTGCTGGGTTTTTGCAAAGAACAAATGAGTCAGATTAATTTCAGGGTTAAGTCTGTTTCATCCTCTTCCGCAGTAGTTTTAAGACAGCTTTGCCAAACCAGGCAAGAAATCTCCAATACCCCCTGCTGAAATGGACAGTTTTAGCCTATTTTGTACATTAATGCAGAGCATAAAAGAAAGTGCGATGCACTGACATGTGCATGCACGCACATTAAAAATATGATCAGACACCTTCCTCCAGACAGTACAACGAAGGGCTTCAGATCAGGGTTTTCTGTGGATAAAGATGTCTTCCATTATTATTTTTATTCCTCTTGGAGAATTTCGCTACATGTTGGTTCCCTGTCAATTAAGTGTACAACAATGAAGACAAGCTCACCTCTATTGGCCTGCTGTTGCAAGCAAACTGCTTTTTTAACTTTTTTCTTTCCCAGGAATCAATTCTCAGTGGTAGACTTCAGTAAGCTCATTAGGCTCTCACTAGGCACAGACTCCATTACAACTGCATAATTATCAGAGTTCTGCCTTCATCCTCGCGCTCTGAAAGAAACACCTTCATTCTGGGTCTGACAGTGATTATTGTTATGATACATCACCTGGGAACTGAGAGCAGAAATAATTCTTTGCACCACTGTGTGGTTACGTTTTCACTCACATATAATAGATGTATTACAAAAGCACGGCCATTTCATAATCTGCTTTTGCATCTGTTTGCAAGCAGTAGTTGTCATTACACCGTCATGCTTTCATTGCATTTCCCTGCATTCACAAACTACAATAGATATTATCCTTTTGCAGATGCAATTTCATAGTCTACAATAGATATTTGATTTACATATGTTCCTTTGCCCTTGCATATGCAGTAACGTATAGCTGTTCACTCACACAAAAGTGTGCATTTGTTTCTATTTCCACTGACTCTGTGTGTGCAGTTTTGTGCATGTGTGAATAAATGCACAGATGGGATTCGGGTGGCTAGAGCAGGAAAGGCTGCAGTGGGAGTAGCAGCCACGCTTTGCTTGTCTTTCTTTTCGCAGGCGGTGCAAAGGAAGTGTAACATGACATGACGATAATTAAAAAAGCAGACCCATGTATATTAAAAACTGAAAAGCCCATGGTAGGAGGACTAGATTGAGAATCATTAGGATTCTGTCCATGTTGTAAACTTAAACTAGGCCTTAACTAATCACCTCGAAGGTAGAGCAGCCTGGTAAGAGAGCACATATTTCATTACTCTAGTCTGGAGGGACCGAGTACGTCCTTACCCTCACCCTGCCTCACCCCCCCCAACCTCGCTGGGTTGATCTGTACCTGCCTTAAAGAGAGCTGGACACTCCCCATGGGAGCTTAGCCTGTACTATCTTGAGTGGAAAAAGACATTTTCAGTTCAACCCACTCATGTGATGTGACTCAACAAGTACTTGAATCCTGTAGATGCTGCCTCTCCAAACATGTAATATTGAATGTTACTGCTTGCCAGGAAAATAAAAAAAATTTCAATAAAAATTAATCTATCCTGGCCAGCTGCTATGAATATCAGCAGACTAAATTGCTACCAGGTAGATTTTTATTACTTTTAGGTATGAATTCGCATGAGACAGACAGAAATGTGAGCTTCAAAAAAGGTGTGAAAGCTAACACTGTAAAGCAACAAGATGTACGCGTGCTGCTATAAGCTGCTGCCATCTTGCTTGCATGTAATGAACAGTAGCCTTTCCAACAGAATGCACCTTTGCCCCCCTTTGTGTGTGTTTTTCCTGAAGTGGACCGTTGTGTACATGTACCCCCTGGCCACCCTGAGAGCACAGGAATTGGCCATTATAACAGCTGTAACAACAGAGTATATGATCTAATAGGAGCCCAGTTGTTCGGAAATGAATATATTTCTTGAGGGGATGATTAAATGAGAACATTGCAGAGGAGGTGATAGATGAAAAAAGAGATAGAGATGTGCTGGGAAGGAGTGGGAAGCCAACAGATAGTGAGGGAGAAAGGCAGAAAGAAGTGAAAATTAGCAGGTGGGAGTAGGAGAGCTGAAATATAGAAAACGAGAGTGAGGCAGGCTGAAAGTAATAGACAGATCATGGAGGAAGAGGGAGGAAAGAAGACGAGTCTGATTGCCAGGCAGAGAAGGCATAAGAATATTAGCTGTTTCATTACACAGAGCAAGAGAGCCTGAATCTTTCCACACAGAAAGGTTTAAGTGTCTTTCATTAGAAGGCTACAGCTTCCAAACTGCTCCCAGAAAGGGCCTTTCTGTTTGGCCCTAATTTTCTCTCCCATTCACCATGAAAGCAGGGTCACAGTGGTGAACACTTTGAGAGTTTCTGTGTGTTGCAGGCTATAAATTTGAAGTGTTTATGTCGGTACATTTTGGAAGAAAAGATATATTATTCTGTCAAAGCAATGCAAGTGCCATTTTTCTGATTAATGCTTGAAAAATGATCCTTATGTGATGTTAAATAGAGTATTGTAAGGAAATAA
>VOQK01041047.1:0-12397 GCA_015052645.1 Benitochromis conjunctus
ATTTCCCTTTGTGTATTTATAAGCTGTGTCCCAATTCAGGGGCGCATCCCTCGTGGGCCACATTTGTAGGCCGATTACGTCACAGCGACGCGACATAGGCTGTCCCAATTCGTAGACTCCTACAAATGCGGCCTACATTTCCCCGAATTTGTAGGATGGGTCTGGTGTATCCTACGTGGCCCACCATATCCCAGAATTCATAGCGCAGCCCAGCCAATTCCAGTTTCCACCACTGGCGGCAGCAACGGAGACGGTAAAACCGAGGAGGTGGGAGCGGTAAGGGCGGGGAGAAGCGGTAAGGGCGGGAACAGCTGGTGACGAAATTTGAAGGCTAGACCGTCCCATTTCACAAGCCTCTCACTTCCGGCCTTCTCGGCCTTCAGAGGACCCGGCCGACGTACGCCGCCTCGGCTACGGCCCACGAGGGATGCGTCCTAGGAATTGAGACACAGTCACTAAATATACACAGAAGGAAACGAGGACTGGCAAACAGGAGGGAGACACAGCTGAACCTAATTAAACATGATGAGGCAAGGGGAGCAAAACTAGACACACCTACATAGCACACGAGACTTTCAAAGTAAAACAGGAAATGAGACACGTACACAAGCTTAACACTAAGACATCACAGACCTGGCAACAGAGGGAACATGGGAGCTAAACCTAATCATCTAAACATTTAAACAGAATCAAATCACAGTACAGAACACCACCAGAACCCCAGAAACCATGACATAGCTGGAACTCAACTCTGAAACATAGAGAGACAATCTGGCAAGAGAAAACTGTTAGAAAAGATGTATATACAGTGGACTGAGTAATTAGATAAAGAAAGGCGATACGTAAAATTGACAGAAAAAACAAATCGACAGAAGTAGTTCCATGAAAACCACAAACTAAATAAATAAAACTGATTAAGTTTTAAATTAAATTTAGTACTTAGTTTACTAAGTAAAACTTTTTTCAGAATTCGAACTAGATGACACAGGGATACAGCACAAGTGCGAGTTTACAATATAAAAAAAAGCATTGGTCTTTAATTATAAAGTTCATTTTGATTTGAATTTTAAAGAAGAAAATTACACCCCAAAAAAGATTAGGAAATACAGTAACATGTCTGACGTTAGGCTATTATAGTTTCACGGGTTGTAATTCTATTCAAGTGCTGAGTCATATTCCTTTGTGCTGTCACTAGGCTGAATGAAAGCTTTGTCCAAGCAAGTGATCAAAGGCTTTTACCTTCCTGAGCCATTTCCTGCTTCCACAGTTAATCTCTTCAGTGAGGGGAAGATGGAATATTATCCAAAGCAGCAGTATAAGAGCATGAGAAGAAGGTAAGAACACTTTAATAGGCATTGGTACTGAATTTGTACAATAATCATCGACTCAGGGTTACAGTTTTCTGTCACTTATTATTTGTCTAATACTCTAATGTTATTAGTGCACCTGAAATCTCCACATTACCCACTTCACCACCGTTTATTTGGAACTCCGACCTAGATTGTCATAATAAATCCACCCCCTAAAGCTGGTGGAGTCCATTTATTCCCTTCTCTCTGTATGATCGGACATTTCCTTGGGTGAGAGACTTGGAGAGAAGCCAGCATATCTATCCCACTCTCTTCCGTTGATGGGCTGAGAAGCCAGTGACCCATTGCGTGCTGCACATCATTCACTGCTGACTGCAGGATGTCCATGTTTAAGTTATGAACAACAACAGACCGGAAATCTTAATTCTTAAGATGTAACTCCAGTGGGATTAAACTGACAAGACTATTGCAGAGATTCCTAACAACAGAACAGTTTGAAATAACATAAGAAACGTCTTTTTCTTCCTGCTGATGAACCTCGGGCAAATTCAGCAGAGTTAAAGATACAGCCTGTGGGTGTGTACATGATTTCAGATTAACAAACCGGTTACAGTATATGTTTTGGTTATCCTTTTCTTTCTTCTTCTTCTTCTTTTCAAGCTACAGTCATGAGAAGTCACACGAGGGAATGAATTAGGATGTGACAGCAGACACATCTGGGCCTAACATGGGCTACTTTGGACACTAACAACAGCGTAATCAGTGGCGGTTTTTCATATGGGCGATATGGGCCGTTGCCCAGGGCGCCATCGTGGTGGGGGCGGCATCATGGGCATCGGCAAAAACAAGTTGCTCGCATCCATGCTGCCCCGACATCATGCCAGCGCATTCTGGGGATTGCATAGGCACCAATCGGTTTTCTATTGCCCATTTGTGTGGAGTGAGGGTGCTTTCTTTTTGGGAGGTGCGCCTGCTGCTTGCTGCGCAGGGAGGAGAGGGGCGGGGTGGTGGGGGATTTTCTGGCTGGCTGGAGCGGCATCTAATAACCAGCTCGCAAAATAAAACAAAATAAAAACAAAACAACAAACACAAAAACACCAGACATTATTATACAGATTTATAAATTGCACCAGTGTGTTTTCTAAATTCTATCACACAGATATACGCAAACATGTGGGTGGGGGGGGGGGTTTGCCCAGGGCACCAAACAAGCGAGGACTGCCTCTGGATGTAATCAAATAATTATAAAACCATAAGTTCCAGGTAACTGACAGGGATAGGAGTATTTAATGTCTAATCTGATTGAGTCTGCCATTTGTTTATACAGGTGCAACTCTCAAGTCTAACATTGAATCTGGTTGATTTCTTTGCTGGTGCAACTCTCATAGCAGCAATAATCAATTACTACCCAGACAAGCTAATCAAGCTTTGATTAGCATTTAGCATAAACTAAACTACTGTAGCTGCCTGTTACAAATTTTGTTCATTTATACAGTTATACAGTTGTGACCTCTCACAACTGTGATCAAATACTTCACTGCAGTGTTCAAAAAACAAATGCCCAAACACCAGGTACTGCAAACAAAGATAGCAATAGAGCCACAATTTAGTTTGGCAGTGAGTATGTCATGGTCCGGGTGAGTTGGTGGTATTTTTCCATGCTCCCCACCTCTGGGGGGAGTCTCGTCACCGCACCTGTTATGCTCACCTGTCAGTGATCCAGGACTATCAACAGGCAGTACTTAAGACCAGCATCAACATCTCTTCTTTGCCAGTTAATCCACGTTGTTAACAGGCTGCCTTTGCTTCTTGCGAGTTGCGTCAATGATTAACTCAGCTTAGGCACCAGTCACACAAGCCTAAATACCAGTTGTTGATTGCTTGGCAAATGAACATTCAACATCCAGTTGCAAGTGGTTGCTGGAGGTCGGTGCTATTCAAGCTGTTTATATGGTTGCACTGTTAAATATACTTAGTGAAACCATTAAAGAGCAGTGAACCTCACACTTCTCAATAACCTTCATTGTTTATCTAATCGCATCTTGTCTACAAAGAAAACAAATCTCTTTGAATTCACAACACAAATTAATTTAGGAGCTATTTTAAGGCAAGCAATTCTTGCCAGTTGCACCCATAAACAAGTTCCCCCACCCGCCAGATCCAACTTGTAGGGTGAATTTCAACCCAAAAGAAATCAGACAGCTACTCTTAACTCTGCAAAAAAAAACCCTCATAATTCTATAAATCTTCTTATAATTTGAATGAAAGAAAGTATGTTAAAGTCTAATTACACATGAACACATATTGTATGTTTTTTTTTTTTATTGCACTGATAAAAAGAAATGTGATGTCAAGTATTTATATTACTGAGTTTGTAGAAATTCCTGAGAAAGAGAAGTTATTCAGCGTCTTGTCTAAACAGTGCCATACGTGAAATTTCACTAGAAGCGACTAATGACACTCAGTTTGTTATTAACTTTAAGTACACCACCAGACTGAGTCATCCATTTTTATATTCCATCATATTATCTCTGTTTTTAATGAGCAGCACAGGTTTTGTCAGGGAAAATAAAAACTAGCATATTAGTCTGACAAAACAGTGCACTAACAAGTGAAGTAATCAAGTAACTATTTTTCATGAAATGTTACATCCCTGTATATGTATGAAAAACAGCATTGCCAAAGAGAAGCCAAATCTCCTCCTCAACATTTTCAAGATCAGACCCGCTGGGAGATCCCTCATGCATGTCCTGGGTCAGCCCTGAAATCATCCAGTCATCCCTAAAATGCCTTCAAATGGAGACACATGGGGCACATTTTTTCAGGACTCCTGACTGCTGCCAGACCAATGTGAGAGAAAACTCAGCTGAAGACCCACATATTTGTATATTCAGCCTGACTTTTAAAAAAATATCAATCGTTGTTACCCTTCAGCCGTAGGTCCTGGGAGGCCTGGGAGCTTGAGGGTCCTGCGCAGTATCTTTGCTGTTCCTGCGCTCTTCTGGACAGAGATCTCAGATGGCGTTCCTGGGATCTGCTGGAGCCACTCGCCTAGGTGCTCTGATTACCACTGGGACCACTGTTACCGTCAGCCTCCACATCTTCTCGAGCTCTTTTCTCAGCACCTTGGTACTTCTCAAGCTTGTCGTGTTCCTTCTTCCTGATGTTGCTGTTATTCAGTATCGCTACATCTGTCACTACGACTGCTTTCCTCTGTTTGTCCACCACCACTGTGTCCGGTTGGTTAGCCATCACCAGTATGTCTGTCTGTATCTGGAAGTCCCACGAGATCTTAGCTTGGCTTAGTTCTCAGAACCACTATACAGTATTTCCTTACATTTAGATTTTATGTGTAAATCAACTGAAAAAAAATTAAGATGCGTATTTAACTCATATAACTTTATAGTACTTATACTACTTTATACTACAAATGTAACTAATACTTACTAATATCAGTATGTCCTTGATTTTTTTTTAACATAAGGCTCATTCTTGCAGCTAGAGGCAGTACAAAAGTCACCCACTTAGACTGCTTTTTAGTTTTAGTCTCATTGTCTTTCACTGAGTTACTGTTTCTGTCACAAGTTAGCTAATAGAAACTAATGCAAGTCTAGTAGCTGCAACCAACCAACCAGCTGACATCATAAACTCTACTGGTACAAGATGGTGCTAAACATGTTCTAAATAACTTTAAGCATTTAAAGGAGCTATCATGGCCAACTGTTAAAAGTTTTAAGTATGGATTATAAAGAATCCTTTTCTTTTCTTCTGTCCAGTTCCTGATCCACACTCATGTCTAGTGGGTGGCTGTAATACACCTTTATCTGGTTTGCCAACCACCATTAAACCAAGGGGCAGAAGAAGAGCTTCAGTTTTCACTGTTCCTCGCCATTTATTAGTGATTCTCTCTTGTGCATTCTTGCAGAATGTGTTTTTCTATTCTCCCACAGCACTCAAAGTGTGTGTGTTTTTTATCTAACATTCACACACATAGATGCATCGGTTAGTATCTTGCCCGGTGATATTTGGGTATTAAACCACCGACCGTCTAATTAATAGATGACCTGCTCTACCTCTTTGCTTTTTGTTCAACCAGTCTGCCTTTTGAGTCTGCATTTGGGTCCTTTACACACACTTGAAGAAGCGTGATCACTGCACATTTAAAATCCATTTCAAAGTGAATGATGACTGACCTTCTGTTGCTTCTCTTGCTGCTGTTAAAAAGATTACACATAGGTCTTTTCTGCTTATAGAAAAATGTGACGTCAGTCTTAGTAGTTTATGAGTTGCTTATGATGCTAAACTGCTGGTTTTCATTCATTAGTGTGTTATAGAGTGTGATTTGTTTCTCAGTTCCAGATAAACTTCTAAGTCTGGAGGGTCAAAAAAATAGTAACATCAAATTTCCTGATTTTGTAATTAATTGAAAAATATTAGTTAATTTAAAGTGTAAAAAGAACCACGTTTCTTATTCAGTTTGATTCAATTTACTTATTTCCACTTTTAAAATTGCATTTTCAAATCGATTTTGACAATCAATTTAATTCTGAAATCACAAACATTAAAAATCTGATAAAACTAACAGAAAGTCTTCATATAAAAAAATATAAGCCAAAGTTAGCGCTGATGTCATTTAAATAAAGCAATTTTAAGCATCATTTATCCAATAACTCCCGACACCTCCAGGCTGAGGTGTCCTAAATGTGGAGGCTCACTGTGTCATTCAGCACCAATTTAACTGCTTCATTCAAGATTTTTTCAATCTTTAAAGTCTGATTGATGCCAAATTAAAACAAAGGCTGCATCCAGTCCATTTACAGTTGTTTGCTGTTCCACTTGTCTCTCGATTTGAAGTCACCAGTCCCCTCTGGAGCTCTACGTGGCCTCCTCTGCGCTGACACAAACATTAAAATACCAGATGATTATTTAGAATTTATTCTGTTTAGACATTAGATTAACTTGTAAATGAATTTATTAACACATCATTTTGTTATACAGTTAATTACTAATTCATAAAATGCTTCACTACTTCTGAGAGCCTGCAGATCCTCCATAGATGGCCTTCTGGAACCAGAAAAGTGAGTGAATCTCATGAAATTCAAATTGCCAGATTGGTGTTGACTATCTTAGGACTGACATGAGATGAATACTATGTAAATAGTGTTCCCCTATTTCACTCTGCCTGGTGTCATGGAGGACAGGCATGAGTAATGTAAACAGCGTTAGCAGATGCTAGGTGCTAGACGGCCAGCAAGATGGAGTGACACATTCAAGATTTCATATTTACCAGAGAAAAATGAGTTTCCTTCCCCTCCAATGTTGGACCACATTGGCATTGTGTGTGGGTGTGTTTGTGTGTCTGGTATGATCGTGTTGGCAGGAATAGGGATTCACTGCTAGTCAAAACTGTGTTGCTTCCAATTGTTTTTATATTCACCCATGAAATTGTAGGATTATCAGAATCGAGTTCAGGTAGCGAGAACTAGTGCAATGCACAATTACACACAGATTCAGTGCAGTAGACATATAAATAAATGTTTAAATAAAAAGCGGTGTGGACAAGAAGCACCCTGAGAGCGCAGACCTCTGCCAAGGCAGCTCACAATTTGAGCAATATTTACTGCTAAGGGAGTTTATTTATTTTCTCTATAAACATTATGCAGGAGCAGATAATGGATAATAGGTACTGATTTATAAATAACTGCTCATGAATAACTTAACCTTATATATTATATTATAATAGAGTATATTTCTATGTAGCCCATTCTTTTCCTATTGATAAAACAGAGAGTAAAGATAACACACTGGGTGTCAATGTGATATTTTTATACCAGTGTCATTTGAGTTGTAAATAGTAAATGGACTGGTTCCTGTATAGCTCTTTTCTACTCTGAGCACTCAAAGTGCTTGAACCAGGAAACAACTGTTTCTTGTTTTCAATGGCTAAAGGAAACAGTTTTAAACGGCTCTATACTGTAGAGCACTTTGACCTTCAGATAAATCAATTAACTTTGAATGAGAGGTCAGAGGTCATGTGACATGGTGTGGTACTTTCTACATGTTGACAAGGACACACTTGTAACACTCATAGTTTCATAAGGGTTTTTGTAACGTTTTGACCAGAAATCATTAAGTTGCTCTTGATGACCTTTTTGGATGTAAGTTAAATTTTAACGTACGTGACTCCACTTTACAAAACTTTACGAGCTGTCGTGTTTACAGACAGACACATATGCACATATGCAAATGCTACAGAAAACATAATCTCCTTGGTGAAGGATCATTTTCAGCTCTTTCAACATAAAAACAGTAGTCAGAAGCTTAACACATGCTGAGCCTCAGGATCTAATATGACTGAATGGTTTTACTGGCTGTACAGTAAATGTGAATGATCGTATCGCAGCGTTGATCCTCTGATAGACTTGGATTCCATCTAGCACCTCTTACCCCATCAAAGCTGGCACAGGCTTCAGCCCGCTCCCCAATTACCTTGAACTGAATACGGAGTTAAAAAAACTGCTAGACAGATTAAATAATTGCATAATTGAAGGTATATCAGTTTCCATCCAAACCACATGGAATATTTTACCTCAGAAACCTTTTTCAGGGAGCTTTCGTTCCTTCAGAGTGGTATTTATTTGTGCTGTGGTGAAAACCCATCATAAATATTTGGATTAGTTTAATGAAATGGTAACAGTGTTCATGAGTAAGACTTTAAAAAAATATAGAGAACAGGTTGCCCCCCACCAAGGTGCTCCAGGTGCAGGACCCGCCTTCACTGCCCTGCTCTGTGTTTGTGCATGTGCATGGCATTAACCAATCCCTTTCAGTCGCATGTGCAGTTTCTGGAGATCCCTGGCAGACTTCTCACCCATCCACAATCAAGCTCAGTACTTAAACTCAGTCTTCACTACTGCTCCTTGCTAGATTGTTAAACTACTCATGTGATAGTGTAGCACAGGCCATTTTTATCCAGTTCATTAACCTGTTGTCTTAACGTAGCTCAAGCTTGTATTAAGTCTCTCGTCTCTTCCTCCACCCAGAGAGCTGTCTGCCTAATCTAATCTACTGGCAGAGCCACCGGACCTTTATTCCCTCGTTCAGTCATCACACACCCTGATGAAAGGAGGAAACACTGTCTACTTTCTGGCTTTTTCACATGTGAAAACTGGCTCAGAGCACTCTGGAGACCTCAATCCCGGACTCCCGGCTCACAGCGTTTAAACCTAATCAGAAAACAACTCACCTGACTAAGTACTAACTAACCTGTTTCTATTGAATACTCATTAGCTTTCGATACCTGTAACAAATATACCACTCAGAAGTATGTATAGTTTGCTTACCTGATGCTTGGCCTGTGGTTGTAAATATAACCTACCATCTGAGCCTGCAAAGCCAGAGCTTTCTCTGTACATGTTTCCAACAAATTGCTAATTTAAACCACTGAACTAATCTACGTTTTCAGCATTTTAGTTCATTCAGATATTCCTGACACAGGCTATGCTGCCATGTTGGGGTTTTTAGAGCATAACCACTGCAAAACAATCACAGACATCTTTTGGTTTGGTGCTCAGTTTTCCAGGTTTCTAGACTACATTGTCATTTGCTTGCTCTTGTTGTTTCTGACTCAGATCTCTTCTGGGCTTCATCAGTAGTATGATACCCTCTCAAAAAAAAAAAACCCTATACCACTTCAGTGAACTATTTCCAACTCTTATTTCCCTTTTTTCTGTATATATCATGTTTGTTGTAGTTATCTTTTGTGTCAAGCCACACAGTTTTCAGGGTCACTTCCAACAAAAGCAATGCAGATATTCCTGCTGTAGGAAAATGTGTAAAGTTTTGTTTACAGGTTCAAGTAGAAATATGCATTAATTGGGTTACAGCAGATTACACAAGACTAAGAGTGAGCAGCTCAGTGAGATTTTGAGTGAACGCCAGTCTTCCAATACCATATACTCTCACATAAACAGCTATAATCTTACAAGTTTATAAACCCTAATTCTGCTTTTCCTTGTCTGCATATATCTTAAAATGCTTAGATGTTCATTTCAAATGTGGCCAAAATGTCAAATAATTAGGTAAAAGATTTAGGCTTCAGACTTATCTCAGTGCTCCACCATACCAAAAAAGTATTTTTTTTCTTTTTAAACTTTCGTGTCAAGTTGACATTAGCATTGACATGGTTTTCTTTGTGCACAGCACACTAATACCCATTAATTGAAACTACAATCTGGATGCGTCTAGCATTTATAAAAGCTAGGTTTTTAGACTGAATACTGACACACACTGGACAGAGGAAGCTGAGTTAGAAGGTTTATTGAACCTGATCCTATGGAGAGGGTGGATGGTGAAAACCCTGAGCCAATGGGTGGTTGGAGGTTGCTACTGAAAACCTGATGGGAGTCTAGGCTGGCAAACCCCTTGATGGTGGCAAAAGGTGGCTGGAGCTTGCACTTAACAGGCATAGTTCTGGCAAACAATGAGAATCTGAAGTACAGAGAAGGTTATTTAGTGACCAGTGAGCTAAAAAACTAAACTGCTTTTGCTTGTTGCCTCATTGTGAGGCAGAAGGAAAATAAGCATGCACTGTAGGCACAGGGATTATGACAATTTAAACCTACACATTTTACACAACAGTCTACATTTGAAGTTTTACAGCCATTTGAGGTAACCCAGCTTGGAAATAAACAGTGTGGGTCGACACAGAGTTGTTTGACAACTGGACTGTGAAAAGATTAAACAAATCGTTGCTTCTTGATGTAATCATTTTTCCATCTCACTTTAGAACATTTCTTACATCTGTCAACAGGATTGGCAAAAGGAAAATATATATGCAGCACATGAGAAAAAATAAATAAATTGTAAGTTTCCATACGTTGTTGCTCCTGGTGTATGTGCTTTCCACACTCATATGCTAAATCAGATTCAAGTTTGGAGTATGCAGTTTATACAAACATGAATACAGATGTCAACAGAAAAAATATGTCCTGACTTTAGTCTTCTAAGAAAGTTTCTGAAATCACACCCAAATTGTACCAGGGTGAATGTTTTCCATAGTTGTTTAAATAGCAGTTTCCACTGACAGCACTGTAAAGTATGCTTGGTGATTCCCCCTGAGTTCATGCAAATTTCTTCTGCAGTCCATGAAAAATCCAAAGTATTGATATGCTAACTGATATCAAGAGTGACAATGTGTATACTAAACAGCTTGAATATTTCCCAGACAATATTGCTCCTGTCAACATAACCGCATTTACACCTGCTGTTGAAATGAACCAGTGTCTGGACGGCATATCTTGCATGTTAAATACAAACTCCAAGTTCACACAGGTTTTCTGGACAGAGGAACAGAGGAATGCCTCTACCACAGCCAACCAAGTAAACATGCAGCCCACTATAAGTAAAAAAACAGAGTGCTTTTATTTTAACAGAGAAATAACAGCAACTAAAATCCAGAAGAACAAATTACATCAAAGTTATAAATGCATTTTCATGTCATTGAGTGAAATATGTTTTTGATGCCCTATGACGTAGCCAGAATCCTGGCTCTCACAGATTGGCCATTTGTCCAGGTAGCCATTACAATCAGTCAGTTACAGATACTTCTGGCCTCAACTCATGTGTAGGCTCAAACAATTATTACCCTACTGTATACTATTCAAACAGTTTTATCCAATTTTCTGTCCAGATGTTAACAAAGAAATTTTGATGCTAGCCAATTAATGGCAAACACACAATTGTCCAAAGAAAACTGTGGATGCAATGAGTCAAATTTACCATTAAATAAAATTGTATAAAATGTATTTCTAATTTTTTCCAGCTTTGTTTTGCCGGCAGACCAGCTTGTCTGGTGATCAGTCAGCTACTTTGAAAGGCCTACAGACAAAGAACAGAAGAGGGAACTCGATGCTGATGTGAAATTTATAACTGCAGTAGACAAACAGCATAACAAAGATGCTCCATTTAAATCAATTATCAGCAAATAAACAATATATACAGAAAGAAATTGTGGGTAATTTGATCCAAATTCACCATTAACTTATATCTATATAATGGCTTTCCACCCATCAGTAAAACTGTATGTGTAAGTATGACTTGCTTCCACTCACTCTCTCGTGACAGCAGAGGTATTGTTGCTTGTTAATAATAATCCCATAAAGATTAGGGCAGGGTTTGATATGTGGTTTGATTTTAAGGCATATAACCGCTGGACCAGTGAAATAACAGATTCAATACTTTGCACAAGCAAAGCTCCACAAGAGGAGCTGGGATGATCTTCTGGTGTTTTGCATTTTTTGTGTGAGATTGGCAGCAGCGGAACTGCCAACATTTATTCGGTTGGCAAATTAATCATTGAACTCGTGGCCCATGTCAACAGAGGCAGCTTAACTGTGCTTTTTCACAAGTCCTGCAACCAGATTACTAAAACCAAGCAAATGGACCTAAATGTTTGTTACTGAAAAGAGGATCGAGTGCAGTCCAGGTACCTGGGATCCCAGTTCATGGGCCATGGAACAGCTGGGATTTACCACACCACTTTAAACAACAAGCCAACACTAATAAAAAAAACGTAGTCAATGTTCTCAGAAAATGATAGGTTATTATTCCAATTGTGTTGTTGTATTCCATAAGAGGGAATGCAGATTATTTTTCATCTTTAAAGTATGTTTAAATTTTATTTGAAATTTTGACTTTCCAGTGCAAAGTTTTACTTGTTTTGGTAATTTACCTTGTGATATGCATCACCTAACCTAAATATGCTTGCTATATAACACTCAGTTTTTCTTTAGGAATGCACTCGGCACCTGGTGTTTCCAATATAAACTGGAAGTTTCTGGAAGTGCGTCAAGAAGAGCACTGTGAGCAGTATGAGGGGACTCAGCTGATGGTGGTCGGGAGCTGTGGCCTTCACATAATGCCTACAAAAGTGGTTTCTCCGTGTGGCAACTAAAGAAAATTCTGAAAGCCATGCATATTCTCTTCGCAGGTTGCCTGTTTGGACTTCAGCAGGATGTATTTTGACCCAGACTGGTGCCAAAGAAATATGACAAAACTGGTGCAGAGGTTTCTGCAAGTTAGTCTAC
>VOQK01041048.1:0-11033 GCA_015052645.1 Benitochromis conjunctus
CCAACTGCCAGTGATTTGTTGTAAGTCCTCCCCTTTCAGGGCTTTTAGTGTTGCTGAGCTGGTCAGTGAAGAATGAAACACCCACTAATAATCAGCTCACTTCACTTACATTAACATCTCATTTGACCTCATACTGCAGAGTTGCACTGAACAGTTATCAATTATTAAATTCAACACATTGAACTGAATCTGGTTAATTTGCAATAGAACAACAAAGGCATAGACATCACAGGGTCATAAAACCGCTTGCCATTCAAATACCCAGTTTCAGCCTCTGAAAATGGGGGCTGTGTATAATAATGGCTGTAAAATCCTTTGAATTAAAGCTGAAAGTCTGGACTTCAATCACATCTTATCTATTTGATTTAAAATCAGCTGTGGTTGTGCTAAACTACAAAAAATGTTTCAGGTTCCAAAAATGTAAGGCCCTAAAGGACAGAGTGCTCCCCTTTGTAAATCAAACAGTTAATTACACATCAAAAGTAGTGCAGATGTTTATGTGTGAATCATCTGTTAACTTTCAAGTTTAACTGTTAACTTTTCAATACTCAGTGTGTGTCAGTAACCAAGAGAAAATTACTGATTCGTTTCACATTTGACTCGTTCCTCTTCTGTTTAAGCTGAACATTTTTATGTCTGAAGTTGTTTTAAATGACACACAATGAAAGAAAAGTATGTATTGAATTGAAAAACTTACTTCTACCTTCAGTTACGTCAGCACACCTGTGGTGAAATTTAATAGTAATTCCCAAAAAACAAGATCGTTTTAGTTTCTTGCATTAACAATAGCAGCTACAGGTCTGCGAATGTGTGCGTGGGGCTGAGATTAAAGAGTGCATTGGACTGTGCGACACACAGCCACACAATCACAGAGAGTGTTGGATATATGAAAGGTAAGATGAAACCACAGTGATCGCGTGTGCATGTCAAGGGAGGGACAGCACGGAGGGAAGTGTCAGTGATTTAAAACAATGAGATTTTCTCTTTTTTTCCGAGTTAATTGGAACCCGACGCAGCACGTCGCTGCTTTGTTCTGCCTCCCTCCCGCATGGCTTCCTGTGCCATCAGGCCTCTTTGTGGAGACCAAATCTGAGCTGCACACAAAGTTCTTTGTGCTTTGCTGCAGTTGAAAGACCCTGAGTGAAGGCTTTACCCCGGAGCCCCAGAGGGAAGTCAGCGTGGGTTTTAACAGGGAGTATCTGAGAAAAAAAAATTACTTTTGGTTTAAATTTGCCCAAATTTCTCTTATTTTCTATTCACTGCCATTATACCCACTTCTGCACAAGTGCTTCAAAAACCACTAATAAGACTTTTACAATGTCCAGTACGTGTATTTACAAGTGGAAATGCTGTTATTGTCCAGTTCATTCCAAAGCCAAATTGTTTCATACTACACTTGAAAAGCCTGCTAACACCAGGACTTCGAATTCTGTTCAGAGAGTAGATTTTGAGCTTGTGTCTGAAACCGCATGCTGCTTGGTTTGGGTGAAGCTTCTTCAGACTCTGCATTTGTTTTGCATTCAGTCTCAGTGCAGAGATCACTGGATTTTAAATGAAACTACAATTTAAGAAGTGGGGAAAGAGCAAGAGGGAATTCACTTCTGTAGATTTATTCAAAAGGAGACTGGAGGAAAGCTAAGAATACAGCACACTACTTTACAATGCTTATTTAAGCCTGCAAGAATGGCTGAAGTGCTATTTTGAATCAGGTTGACATAATTAGGTCTTATTCTGAGTTTATCCAGCTCTGTAACATTGCAAAGGGCTTGGTTTGTGGCAGGATGGAGCGGCGGGTTCAGGAGGCAGTGACAGGGGAGGCTGGTCACTGGTCAGCACACACCTGACAGTAATTGTGTGATTTCACATTTCCTATTTCAGTAGATGCCATGACCAATAGAGGGGTGTTGAGCCGTGAGCAGGAAACAGTGTTAGAGCCGTGTGAACCAACACTCCTGAGAACATTTTGTAAATAAAAATAAATAAAACTGTCATCATCGTAACGCTCTGCCTGCGTGTAGGGTCCTTCGTGCTACAAACTACTACTGTGGCGGCCCACTAGGGGGCTACACTCACACCCAGGTTGAGAGGAGGGGTTTGTGATGTTTTGTGGCGCGATGTATTCAGTGTGTGTGTGGACACGAATAAAGTTGGAGTGTGAAATTGAAGCTCCCGTGTCGTTTGTGTCCTACCTCCACACTACAATTATTTCAAAGCCTGTGGCATCCTGTGGATATGCAGCAAGTGTTCTTTGGCATTAGTGAGATGGGACTCACTCCCAACTTGTTAAAATGGATGTTTCTAAAGAGTCTAGTAGAAGAGACTTTTTTTTAATGGTTTTTATAAGTGCAGAGTTAATGATATGAAGAGGCGCCTTTTAAACTGGACTGTGGACCAGTCAGCAGCAAAGTCAGCAAACCAAACTCGGCAAGTGAAGACAAAAGAAAAAATACTGGAAACCCCCAGTGCTACCCCTCAGCCTCCTTGTAGACACAGCTATGGCATCAATGTGAAAGTCATACTTGACTTCCTTCTTGAGTTACAGCATTCACAAGATTTTCAGAAAACCTCTGAGATTCAAACAGATGCCGCTATGGTATCACGTTGAAGCTCCTGCATCTTCTTATTTTCAGGTTATCGCATTTGCCAGAGTGACCACAATAGTAAAAAGAAAACTAAGCAAGATTTAATCCACCACCACCCTTAAAACATCTGAATGCCAAGGTTGTCACTTGTGAAAGACGTCTCTCTGCATCTAATATTGCAGTGGCTCGTGCTCTCACTGCTACAACACCTCTGGATCTGACAGAGAAGTGGTATTTGTCGCCCTCGGTTGAGAACCTGTTGATTTCTCATCATCTGGAAGTCAGTTAGTCAAGCAGGTAATAAAACCCCTGATGGACGTGAGCACTGGGCAAAACAAATACTAGACCAGACAGTTTTGGAGTAACAACACACCATGAATGGTTGAATGTAGAAGCATCTTTATCATTCACTTGCTGCCACTGCTGCCGAGTGCAGCAAAGCAGTTATGGATGGAGGCAGCAGGTTACTAAAAAGATCAGCAGGCTGGATGGGTCAAGTGATCGTGAGACGAATGGAATTCGTGATTTCCCTTCACTCCGGTGAAGTTCTTCTGCCTTGACACACCTCAGAAAAAGTCCATGTCCCAATTTTTGTCAATCATCAGCAACAAAAAAAAAATGTAAAAAGTAGAAAGAGAGAAAGATCCAGGTTGAATTTTAATGACATAAATATTTAGCATGATATTTAGCATTACAAAAACTTGGAACACTGTATAAACTGTAAAAACAGAATGCAATGATTTTCACATTTCATGAACACAGATTGTATTCACATTAGAACATTTGAAACATATCAACTGTTCCACTGAATTTGATGGCAGAAACACATGTCAAGAAAGTTGGAACAGGGCTGCGTTTACCAGACTGCAGATGATGAGATATTCACAATCTTTGCTGTTTTACCTCGAGAAACATTATTGTGAAATTGATCCACAATTTGTAGACACAGTTTTTCGCAGAGTGGCAAATCTTTTCCCACAATTACTTCTGAGAAACTGCTTCTCTAAGATGCTCTTTTTACACCCAATTGTGTTACTGATCCTCTGCCTATTAACATTATTAGTTGCAAACTGTTCTTCCAGCTGCTGGAAGTTTTGAATAAAATATGGGTTTATGAGATTTGAAAATCATTGCATTCTGTTTTTATTTACATTTTACACAGCAGCCCAACTTTTTTGGATTCTGGATTATGTTTTGTTTTTGTTTATTTACACTACCGTATTTTTTGGACTATAAGGCGCACTGTCGATGGACGGGTCTGTTTTCATACATAAGGATGATAAGGCGCATTAAGCGAAACAAAACAGTCAGATAAGTCAAACTTTACTCAACTCATTCTTCTTGTTCCTCCACTTGCGTACCATTGCTAATGTTGAATTCTCTCGCAGCTGCTCTATTCCCATGTTGTTGCAGTATATTAATGACTAACCTCGTATTGTGGATGGATTATCTCAGTTGTTCTCCTGACTGAAGTTTGGTCTGTTTACAGCATTTGTCCCCAACCATCAGGAACTCTCACGTTAACTTTTATCGAGTTTGCATTCATCCACCTGGCAGAGCAGCCACACTGATCATTTTATTAAAGATTAAAGAATTTAGACAGTTTTTAACTCTCAGTGATGCCGCAGTGTTCGTTTGACTTTGGGACTTGAAGCGGAGTTTGGACCCGGACTACTCCGCGAAGCTCCTGACTACGGTAGTCGTAATGCTCCGACAATCCATTAAGCGGTGCGGCTTCGTAGCTTACCAAAGTCATACTAAAACATTTTTTGACAGATTTTTTTAGCGCCGTGTACCACATAAAATCGGTTCGAGTTCAGTAAGCACAACCAGAATTCAAAAAAATAATTAATTTTTTATAAAAAAAAAATATAAAAATACAGTATATAAATCAATTTTGTTCAACTTAACACCTAAAGTATCTTTTTGTCTCATGTTTGCCTGAACGCAACATTAACGGTCTAACCCCTACACTGACTGACTCACAACGAAGGCAAAGGCGTACATCGCTGTTTGTGTAAATGGCTTTAAAAAGAGGATACTATAAGATAAAGCCACCTAACTCCTCTGCAGCGCACCCTCCACCTGACCTTTCTCTTTGACTCCATATAACAAAGCACAGGCTCACACTTTTCCAGCTGTTGCGTTTATCCAACCACTGGAATCAAAGGAATTCATTCCCACCTATTCAGGCTGATGTTCGCAGACAAAGGTAGGCAAGCCAGCCGACAGCTTCCTCGTGATTAGCAGAGCTGTTGCTATGGATACATTTTTATTATATTCTTGTCAAAATATTTCTCTAATCATTCTCAGACAAAAATCCCCGACATTCACTAAATACTTTCTGTGTTTGACTACTCTTAAAGCCCCAACAAGGTCACTTTGCACATAGCTCGTTCTCTCTTCTCTTTTTTTTTCTACAGCAAATGTTCCCAGCTGAAAGGAAGTGAAAAGATGGAATGCATCATGTCTCACTAAAGTCACATCTGAATTTCTGAACGGCTGAAAAATAAAGTTATCAACAGATTATATAACGTGTTTTATGCCCGAATACTGACACTGCCAAGGCCTGGAGGATTCCTTTTGAATAAATAATGTTGTCATTAGTTTGTAGTGTCACTATTCAGGTCAGCGTACTAATTATCTTTCACCTAAGAAAGGACATTATTGAATGATAAAGATATTTTTTAACAAGCTCTTCAATCTGTTTCCATGTGAGTCTTCAGAGACATTCACCTCCACTTACTGTAGTACTGTAATCGGGCTCCGTCTTCAGAGCCTGATTACAGGGACAGCCCTAACAGTTCACATGTTCTCTCTCCACCTCTGACCTCTCGTCCATTCAGTTACTCTCTTCTTCCAGTTGGTGTTTCAACTTCTGATTGGCATCAGGCTTTATACTCACATTAATTGGATTTGGAAATGAAGCTTTTTTTTCTTTGTGCATATCAAAGATATCATGTGTATTCATTAGTAACACATGTCTTTGTAGTCGTGTGTGTTATTTGGTATATAGTATTAAGCCTTTGTAACGTGTCCTGAATACTGAGTAAAGGACATCCTGCACTTTTATACCCAGGTGATGAAATAGGAAGTAAAAGGGATGAAATGAAATGAATATTCTTTGCATAGGTATCAAGAGAAATAGATGACTGCCAAATCAAATTTTATTCATGCGCGGTATCTCTTGAAGGATTGCACTGCAAAGAGCTTTGCCAAAGAAATGAAAGAAAAAATATCTATCTACATCAGAGATGGAGATCAGTAGTGGAGCCAGTAATAACTGCTCTATCATTGATGCCACGCTTGATATAAACAAAGCTGAGCATGGACGAGAAGAAGTATGATAGATGTTCACGGCTATGAATTTTGAGAAGATGAAGAGTTTCATCTTGAGCGACAATGGTGAGGAGGAAGGAGGGAGAGACTACAGAGAACAGAGGAATAATGGTTTCAGGTGAGTCTTCTTGAGATGGGTTATTGGCACAGAGTTACGTGGAGTAAGTGAAGACAAGTTAAGGAAATATCCAAAGGGAAAGAAGTTCCCCAGCAGGAGATTGGAATAAGGAGTTGGTGGGTCTCTCCAGGTCAGGTGAGGAGAGAGAGCATGAGGGAGCATATGAAGGTAAATCCATCCATCCTATCATTTCACTCTCCAAAGTGTTTACAAATGTCTAGATTTACACAAATATACTGAGAGCTGCAAACTTGTAATTCAAATTTCACTCATTTTTATTCTTTTTTTATATTCCACTTACAACCACAGCTCTGTGATAACAACCTTTCACATCAGTGAATACAACCGATCAATCGTGCCCTCCAGTAATACAGTCACGAATTTGCACGCTTTGCACTTCTTGCAGTAAATGCGTTGCAAAACTCACACTTGTAGCTGACATCACTTTGAAATTAGGCTCCAAATTAAAGATGCCCCATCACTACAGTGACGCTGCCTGGACTTTCTCACCTCCTCCATTTGAATCTCTGTTGGGAAAATAACATAAGAACAGGAAATAAAAGGAAACTTTTAAGTGACTTAACATGTGATATACATAAAATCAGACAGTGTATATCACAGTTCACTTTCAGTCTGGGAATTAAAGGCAAACTGCAACTGACTACATTAAAACTTTTTTTTTTAAATGTGCAAAAACGTGACAAAATATGAATGTATGTGGTCTGGAATACAGTCTTCTTCTCTTAAAGTGTACATCAAAAAAGCCTCTGAAAAAGCTGGTTGCAACATTATATTAGGTAAATTGTAGGGGTGTTACATACAACAAATTCAACTGAATATTGTAAAATTAATTAATCAAACCAGTCTACTCCATGACACCAACTTGGTAGTTTCCTTTTATCATAATGAATGAATGGGTAAACCAGCATTAAGGTACAGAGGAAGACTCAAAACTGATGTCCCTGAGTGACAGTGCTGTGGTTCAGAGTGGGGATAAGAGGTAAGCTAACAGTCCTGATTTACTGCCAACGCTGGGTCAGATTGAGTGAGACAACACGGCTAGCATGTTGACTGAGCGTTACTGCAGCAGTGATCTTTATGCTGGATAGCTAGTTAGCTAACACTGTAACTCATAGCCAAAACGCTCATTCACTCAGATTTTTGCTGCTGCTCTGAATGATGAATGATGGATTTCTGGTGTCTGCATTGATTGATCACAGTGCTAATGTACTGAAACAAAGCTTTGATGGAAACTTACCATGGCTCCAGGCGCTCTGTGATTATGATTCCAGCATGGCGGACAGAGAACAGCGAGGAATGAGACCTTTTGGTCTTCTGCCTTCTAATTCGCTGACCTCTACTCCCGCTCCCTCCCTCAGTTTCAGCAGTTATATTGTTTCAAATAAATCCTTCACATTTCACTTTTCTATATGATCAGTTTTTACACATTACACCTACATTTTTTGAACCACGCTTGTACTAGTCAGTAAGGTTTTAAAGCAATAAGTATAAAACCATTTGGTGTCTAAAACTGTGGCTTTTTATTCACTGGTCAGGCTCTGATTGACTGATTGACTGATTTTTCTTAGTGTCTTTTGCACAGCTTTTGTTATGAGAAATTTCTTAGCTGCTGGGGTTGTTCTTAACTGCATAAAATGGGTGAGAATAATGTCCCTGATGTGAGAGAACTTCATCTAAGCCATCGGGAAAAACTGTAAAATGGTAGATCTTTGCACGTAATACCAAACCAGTTAAACATAGAATTTCATGGAAAACATCCACACATTGAGAATTGAGAGCCAAATAAAGGTGTTTTTACACCAGATACTCAAAGGTTTGCACGAGGTTTGCAGTACATCTGTAACGAGTGAATGTATGATCCGTCCTAGTCTGTAAGCAAATAGGTTAGAAGTTTATACACTGTACCATAAACCATGCAAATGACTCCAAACATTCAGATTTGTTTCAGCACGGATAACCTGTAAAATACAGTAACATGGCATTTATTTCAATCTAATTGCATTCCTCCCAAATGAGACCCATTGCTCTGCTGTAAAGGCCAGCGCCAACAAAGTCTGGGAGTTGCATAATGCTCAATGCTAACTCACTGTAATGAATTCCTCACTACTTTACTTTTGCTTTTCACCAACTGCTTCTCTCCTGTGTCCTGGTATTTTTTATTAAATGGGCTGTTATCGATGTGTACTGAGAAAATAAGCAAAAGTGTCAAGGCCTGTGCGTTGCACATGCATTATTAAACAGCTGAAACTATTACACTCCGAACAGCCAGTCAGCATGTTTCCTTTAACGTCACATATTAGGAGTAAGCTCAAAAAATGGCCCTATGAGCCCTGATCATTATTACGTCTTTCAAGTGGTGAGAGAGGACCTCTGACCAGAACTCAGGGTTTCACACATTAATTATCACATCTCACACAAATGCCTAAAGTGAAATGATGAAGTGTTGACATCCAAAAGACAAAATATCAACTTAACTGTGACACCATAATGGTCTTTGAAAACACCTCAGTCGTAAAAAGGCTGATGGGGTATTGTCATCACACTGCCGTATGAGTGGATGGGGAACGTGGACACCCGAGTTTGTGAATGCAAAACCTCCAGAACAAAACGACGTAGGATTTTGACATTTGTACCATAGGTGCAAGTACTCAGAGGCTGAGGGGTAGCACTAGCCACTGCCAGTATATTTATTCAATCCCATAACTCAAGAACAGAATATTGTAAGGTATACCCTACAAAAATAAATACAGAGAAAGACCCAACAATCATATGACCCCCTATGAGCAAGCACTTTGGCGACAGTGTGAAGGAAAAACTCCTTTTTAACAGGAAGTAACCTCCGGCAGAACCAGGCTCAGGGAGGGGCGGCCATCTGCTGCGACCGGTTGGGGTTTGCCGGTTGTAGGGTTACGACATTTTTGACTAAACCATTGAAAATGTGTGCATGTGTGTTAACATGCTAATAAAGACAGGTTGATAGATACAGTAGATGGCAGCACGTCAATTCATTTAGGTATTTTTACACGCTAAAGCTCAAACTGAACATCAGAATGGGGAAGAAAGTGGGTTTAAGCGACTTTGAACGGGACATGGTTTTATTAGTCTGCTCTGAGAAACTGCTGTTCTGCTGGGATTTTCCCATTCATCCACCCATCCATCCATTTTCTTCCTTTTTTGTTGCAGTATGAGAGTCTGTCGCAGGGATAAGACCCCAGTATACCTGCTGCAATGGTTACTTTGCTCACCACTGCAACCTCATTTAACAGACACTTGTATTTATACCCACCATTAGGGCGCAGGAAGCCACTGCAGTATTCTCCAGAGTCATATGTTTTGCCATTCAGTCTCATAAGTGCTGCTATAGGAGGAGAAGAAGTCAAAACTGGAAACCAAGGCTTTGTAGAGTGTTTTTTTGCAAACTATTTCCACAAACTAGCAAGTTTTCTGTCCAACATCTCCCTCTGTATATCTGTATGTCTCTGAGCTTCTGTACTGGAATATCATTCAAATGGTGGTAAAAACAGTCCATACACTCATGCCTTCAACCCAGATGCGGCAGCCGCAGTGTATCGCACCAGTTTACAAAAGTCAAGAGATGCACGACTGGCCGACACGCAACACTCGATGTGAATTCAAAATCTGCACAAGAGACCTGCCAAACGGAGAGCACAAAGGCCCCATAACACAGAGACAGACAAGTAGTCGCACTCACATTTACACCTACGGCAATTAAGAATCAGTAACCTCTTAGTGGGGCTAAGTTAAATAGTGCCAAAAACATGCCCCACTTGTTGCACCAACAACAGCTGAACAAATGGCTCAAATGGCCTACGCATTCACCAGACTCGATATAATTGAGCATCTTTGGGATGTGGTGTGGATGTGCAGCCGACAGATCTGCAGCAGTGCAGAGTTGCCCTTTTTTTTTTAAATTAAAATTGTTGCTGGAGATTTAACCCCTTTAAAAGGGTCTTATGGCGGCGCGCATAGACGCAGCGGCTCATGGCTCTCCTTCTCAGTGCTTTTTTTTTTTCTTTCTGTTTGTGTATACCTTATTCGTTTATTTTTGTGCTATCAGTTCGGCGAGTATCCATTTCACCCGTCAGAAACTTTTAAACATCGGACACCAACACCAGACATCCGTTTCGGATGTTTTTCATCACACGCACAACATCCCAGACGACATAGCGCGACCAGCGGGCTCTCCGTGGATTGTTGTCGGGTCAAAGAGGAGACGCAGACGGAGGAGAGAGAGAAAGCAAAAGCGGGGCTGCAGGTCCGGTATTATGCTAAGGCTAAAGAAACAACCACATAAGCCATCTCTCCCGAGCCTGTATCTCTCCAACGCCAGATCCCTGGTGCATAAAACCAGGATTTTCAATCTTTCCCTGGCTCAGGCAGTCGTTCCATCCTGCCTAAAATCAGCCATTATAATACCAGTCCCGAAGAAGCCCCCCATTAACAGTCTTAATGATTACCGTCCCGTGGCCCTCACTCCAGTAATCATGAAGTGCTTCGAGAGACTGGTCCTTCAACACATCAAGGATTTCCTTCCCCCAGACTTTGACCCCTACCAATTTGCTTATCGTGCAAACAGGTCCACAGAAGACGCCATCGCCATAGCCCTTCACTCTGTACTGAACCACCTGGAACAGAGGCATAGCTATGTACGGATGCTCTTTGTGGACTACAGTTCTGCTTTTAATACAATTATCCCGGACATTCTCATCACAAAACTGGTCGCTCTTGGCCTCCCTGCTCTCACATGTGCTTGGATTATGGACTTTCTCACCAATCGGCCCCAGACCGTGAGACTCGGCTGCCACCTCTCCTCTATCCAGACACTGAGCACTGGATCCCCACAGGGCTGTGTGCTGAGCCCCCTCCTATACTGCCTCTACACCCATGACTGTTGTCCGACCCACAACAACAACCTTATCGTTAAGTTTGCTGACGACACTACAGTGATCGGA
>VOQK01041050.1:8183-19159 GCA_015052645.1 Benitochromis conjunctus
TTGATTTTAATGCAGAAAACAACATATTATGAGCCAGGCACGTGCGGGGGGGGGGGCAGTAGGGGCTTGAGCACCTGCCCCTTTCCTGATGGGTGCCCCAAGTGCCCTTTTCTTGAGGCAATTTTTTTTAAATGTGTGTGTGCGTGTGGAGTCCTGCCTGTGTCCCTCAACAATAATATTTAACTATTAATCACAGTTTCGCTAAATAAAAGGATCTGGCTTGCATCACTCGCATGTCTACCATTAAACAATAATCGCCCTTGACAGCAGAGCGCGCTGGTTACGAGCCGGTGTTGTGTTACGAGCTCGCAAAGCGCATGCGCATTTTTTTGCCTCCTGAGCGGCGCAAAGCTGTGGGGGAAACTCATATTAATTGGGATATGCAGACTGATGCAACAAAAACCAGTAAGTAAGGTGTACAGCGTACACTATAGTCTATAGCACACAGGAGTACTAGGTTTTTATGTACACGTTGGTAAGTTGTCTTGTGACAACTGACGAATTGAAACAAATGAGCGTGTTGTGTGTGCAACAGACAAACATTACCTGTCCTTTTATTAACTGCGCAAGTAGTGCTGGTCATTAGCTGTTAGCTAACTGGATAAGGGTATCATGGGTCTGAAGCTCTGTCCACCGTTTTAGGGAACATATTTAGCTTTAAAGTAAGTTACAGGGTTTTCCTGCCTTTCTGGAGGGCTTACATTTCACTAAAAACGATCTAATATGCATATCCACATAATTATGAATTATTATAATTAAGATTATTAAAAAAACACGCACTGTTTAAAGAAAATACATTAAGAAACAGATTACATTAATTTATATTTCAAATATGACAAAACGCTGATTTTACAGCAGCAAAATTATTGTATCGCTACAATTTAAATGTTTAATAAGTTTTCTGCCTGCACAGAGTGGATAGTGAAACAAATGGAATTATCATAAATACATTATTTTATATTTGTTACTTAATTTTCTTATTCTCATTACTTTATTATTATTATTATAGCACTAGGAATTAATAATAAGTGAAGTATTTTATTGCTCATAACATTGTCCACACATGCCCTGTAAGGACATGAGGTGGAAACAGTGACAACAGGAGCTGTGAGGCCGTGGATCCCTCACCAGCTGGATTCAAAAGAGCAGAAATAACAATAACACATGTGCCAGTTGTTGCATTGCAGAGGTATTCAAGTATAAAAACAATAATAAACACAATGTTTTGGTTCTATAACATTTTTCTATTATTTATTTATTATGGATTAGGTGCAAGAGTTTGTGCCTTGTTCTCAGATGGACAGCAAGTGGAGAGTGATAGATGAGATGAGGAGATGAAGGAGGAAGAGAGGCAAAGAGTGATTCACAGGCAGAGCCTAGTTTATTTCTCACAGTTTTGTTGCCTTATGGTTCAAAGCACTGTCACCAATATTTGCATTTTATTATTATCTTATAACAATTGTTTAATCAGCTACCATCTCTCCTGTGGACTTTTTACAGTCTACAGTCTCAGATCAACACAGCCCTACCCTCCAGCACTATCAGCAGCAGGAGCGGCAACAACCCCTCAACAGCAACATTGTACGTGTGGTGGCCAGTTTTCAGGAGGCTGAGGTTGTATTGTGATGTGAGGAGGTGAATGATTGGAGGCTGACGGGGGTGGATTAATTATGCCTTTGACCTCAGTGATCAGACGAGCAATAGCAGACATATCTCCAGTCATCTGGCATATCATCTTCTCATGCTGTCTTAACTGACCCTTTTGAAAAGTAAGGGCACAACGCAGCAAAGTAGAGTCTGCTGAGACCATTTTGTTGGCTGGATCACTCTGTCAAGGTTAATGGGCAGGTACACTCAAGCCTAGATTCGGGCGATCACAGTTCAGTGTGTTTATTTACAGTGCCAAAATTATATACAACAATCATGAACATATAAAAGGGGAATGGTGCTCCAGGAAGGCGTTCCAAGGCAAAGGGGCTCAGGCTCAGCACAAGAAACAGAAGGTTCAAATTTACCACCACATTAACCAGGTCACCAGGAACAGGTGGGTGATCACAGCAGGTGTTTTTAAGCAAGGGCAGGGACCTACAATGAGTCCCGCCCAAAAACACAGACAAACACAGAGAGATGTGAGAGGAGAGAGAGAAAAACAAGGAAGAGACAGATATCAAACAAAAACCTAGGGCAGAGTCCATAGAGGACTGAGGGACCCTGACACTTGGAGATGTCTAGGAGAGAGATTTTGGAAAATCAGTATAGGTGCTACAATAAAAACAGAGATCTTTTTGAAAGCATTTGACTCACAGTATTTTAGATATTCAGAATCTCAATAAGCACGTCAATGAATGCCTTATTGGGTAAGTTGTGATCTTTTTTTTTTTAACCAAACTAATAATTAATAAAACTGAGAATCTTTCATCTTTTTCTTTTTACATTTTAGTTTTCACATTCACAAATTATTATTTTTTTCAAAAGTCCATTTTTATTTTTATTTTAGTTAAATAAAATTTTTTTTCCACATCTAGGTTTTAGTTTAGTTATATATAGTAACTATAATAACCTTGGAGAGAGAGCAGTGGACGTTTTATCCAGACTATCAGAAGATGCCTGAGGAATGGAGAACAAGCGTACTGGTACCAATTTTTCAAGAACTGGGATAATCTGCAGAGCTGTAATAACTACAGAGGAATAAAGTTCATTAGCCATACCATGAAGCTGTGGGAAAGAGTTCCTGAAGCTAGGTTAAGACAAGAGGTGATGATCCATGAGCGGCAGTATGGCTTCATGCTGAGAAAGAGCACTACAAATGTGATGTTTGCTTTGAGAGTGTTGATGGAGAAGTGCAGAGAAGGTTAGAAGGAATGGCACTGCATCTGTGTTCATCGAGAGTAAGCATATGATAGGGTGCGAAGAGAAGAATGATAGTACTGCAGGAGGAAGTCAGGAGTGGCAGAGACGTACGTGAAGGTGGAGCAGGACATATGGCATCACTTTGAGCTGATCTCTCCCAATAAAATATTATGCATAATATGCCTGTAAATAATGAAATATGTCACTAGTATAATATTCAGAAATCAGGTGTGATTTTTTTTAGATAAGTTTTAATACCTGGGGTATTTATTTTGATACTAATACTAAGTGGAGTATCAAAATATTTACTTGGAAAGCCATAGTAGAGCTTTTATGTATAAGCAGGTGGAATCCCAAACCAGTAAACAATTCATGTAGTTTTAACTAGTGGCATTTAACCCCCCATGAAAAATTATCTAGCTTTCCATACATCTCCTTGACTCCTTTGGAGGAGTATCTGTAATCGCTATATTTCCTACAGCACCTGAAGGCAGCACATGGCTACTCGTCCGTCTTTGGTCACGCGGTCAATGACATCAGACGAAGAGTTGGTGACGCAGATATGTGATGGTGCAACACATGTAACATCACCGGTTACCCGTGAGGATCTGGACTTCGTTTTCTCAGTCATAAAGAGACCGGATCCATCTGAAGCAGAGACTGCTGTCTGTCAGGTCTGGTGTAAGCAGCACCTTTAAACAAAACCGCTTCAGGAATTGTTCGCTTACAGTAAGGCTAACAGTTATTAGCGCTGATAGCATACTAAGTGAACTTTCACCAGACTAAGGTTCAACCTTATCCCACTCAAGGAGCACCGCATTATAGCTAAAGATTAATGTGAACTTTAAACTCCGCGGGGGCTAAATTTCGCCAAAAAGAGTGCGTTAGATAATCGTGTAGTCCTGTCTGTTTGGCTAGCCGGACTTCCGTGTGTCGTTCGAGGTCATTCGGTAGCGCTCATTCAAGAGAGACAGCTGCTATCCGGACTGTAGTCATGAAGAGCCTACCGTACTTCTGTCGGGGAGAGGTCGTTCGAGGATTTGGAAGGGGAAGCAAAGAACTCGGTATTCCCACAGGTGAGTTGACTATTTTGCCATTGTTTGCAGGTTTTAATTGAGCTAACCTAAACACCGATTTACGCAAATAACGTAGTCGGAATTACAGAGTTGGAAATAACCATGGACAATAAAGTTAACATCAGTGGTCTGATTTTATATATTACGTGTACGTTATAGCATGTGTGATCAGGTATTCTATTAGACCCACTGTTCTTTGTACTGGCTACCTGCCCCTGTACACACGAGTGAACTGCTCTGTACCTTTTATGCAACATTCGCTCCGTTTTGGGTTTTTTTGTTTTTTGTTTTTTTACCGCAATGTTAATTGCTTCATTTATCCTCACGTGTACTTTTCAAAACAAACTCAGTTTTTAACATATCTTCATTGAATCTTCAAGCTATTCTGGTGGACATAAAACTAACACAATGATCTCTCCTTTTCATCCACCCAGTCCTAATTCTACAACTGGCTAGATTAATAACTGTAATAAAAGTTTACCTAGGCTGATTTGCTATTTAGGTTGTAGTTTATCCTTTCTCATTTTAGATGAAAAAAATACATTTTTTTTTTTCTTCACACCTCCTATGAGTTTAGGATCTTTACACTTAACCAGTATCAGACCAGTAGCTTTCAAACAACTAAAGGAGATTGCATTTTAAACATCTGTTGACCAGGCTGCGTTCAGCATTTTTTTTTGCTCTCAACAATGGCCAAATTAATAACTTGTAGGCTTTACTCTGAGATATCAGAATGGAGCTCCGGGCAGCATGCAGTCACGAACAAAACCAGAACACATGAGTTTATATGGCCTTGAGCATTTTGCAAGATTTTTGGCTTAACATCAAACTGGCATAGGATATTGGATGCGGTTTGTTTGTAATAAATGCCTTTCATATATTTTTTTGTCTTCCACAAAAGTTTGTCAAGAAGTATGTCTCGTTTTCACAGTACCACTTTGAAATACACTGAAGTTACCGGATTAATCAAATGCTTTCTGCAAACATTTCTGGCCTTCATTATCATAAACTGCAGCTGACATAAATAAAAATAAAAAGTCTTCTTCTGGTTTGAAGTAATGTTGAGAAAGTCACTAAGTTCTTTCACGGCATCTGATGTTTCCCTCTGACCTACAGCAAACTTCCCAGACTCCGTGGTGGACAATCTTCCAGCAGATATCAGCACAGGGATCTACTACGGCTGGGCTTGTGTGGGTAATGGTGATGTCTACAAAATGGTGATGAGCATCGGCTGGAACCCTTATTATAAAAATACCAAGAAATCCATGGTAAGCATGATGTAAGCTGCATTCACTTAAACGCCATGGTGCTGTGGCCATAAAAGATGTCTTTGATAGTAAAGGGTTAAGCTAGTGATGAGCTAGTTACAAGCGCCCTTCTACTCTACAGCTTTGGCAGGAAAATTAGATTTCACACAAACATATTTAAGCTGAATATGTGAACTTCTTTAAAAAGTCATCTGACTAAAGATGTGGGTAAATATAGATTTTTCTTTTCTCAGTGTGCCCGGGTTTAAACCGTTTAAACACTGGTCTTTTCCATCTAGTGACATACTTTTGCTAATAAACGTGTCAACAATTTGAGACATGTGTTAGGGTGGATTTCCACAAATCTCCTCAGCAATTTATTTATTTTTTGTCTAGTTTACCAGATGGGAATTTCCCCTGTCTCAATCATGCCCATTGTGTATTGAAGAGGATAGTTTTTTGCATCCTCACACTTGGAAGAAGATTAAATTAAAAAAAAACTGAATCTTTTGTAGAAAAAATTGTATTCTGTTGTATTCTATTCTTGTTAAATGGCCATGTGACTAGCATATGCAGGTAAAACTAAGCGAGAATTAAAAATAAGGATTTCTGAAGACAACAGGAGCATAAGAATTAGACATGAGAGCTCCAGTGTTTAGACATCTTAATGCGACAGTCTGTCTTGTGCGTTCCCTTCCCTTTCAAGGTATAGAAATGTTACTTCCTCTCAAAGAGGTGGCGATTGAGACAGATTATTGCTAGAGAGGGAAGGATATAGCTTTTGTGCACCACAAACTGAAAGCCCTAAAGGCTTGAATGAAGAGCTAATGTTAAAATGCTTTTTGTGATCAATTACATGGGTAATCCTCTCTATTTTCATACTTAATGTGAGGTTGCTTCGAGTCTAAAAAGTGCAGTGCATTCTTCTAGCTTCTTTGTAAACTATCCTTCTTTTTCTCCTATGTTTATTGTTAATATTTCTAATAATGTACATAAAATTATTTTTGGCAGAATTCGTCTGAGAGGTAGGCATGAGTGTCTACAACCATCTGTAAAAAAGTCAAAATTGTTTTGGAGACTCATTTCAGTCCGTGGGTTTTTGAGAGCTTGTCAGAATTTATGAAATTATGAATGCAGAACTTTTTGATCCACTGTGCAATACCATCTGTAAAACATGTGATTGACAATGGCTTCATATATCAGCATGGCCAACGATCCCAAGCACTCTGCCAGTGCAGTCAAGAACACACAATAGGATACTCATGGATTTGCCTCCCCAGATCCCAGACCTCAACAATTACTGAAACGGTGTGGAATTTCCATGTACGTTTGCGTGTACTTCAATAAGTCACTATTTGCTATTAGAAAAATATAAAGAAATGATGGGTGGTTCAATATTTTATACAGTGCTATAGAGTACTGCTTTTTTTTTTTTTTTTTCTTCATGACCTGACACAAGGCAGAAAAACTGCTTTCTGTCAGCGCTGATCTCAAAGTCAAATCATTTTGTCCAACAAAACCGTCTGGATATCACACTCGTCCTCCACACACTGGCAGTGATTGGCTTTTTATTTTGCACGTCACTTTTTTTGTTGTTGGTTTTTTGTCCAGATGAGGTGCAGGAGCAAAAATGCAAGAAGTGTATTTTTTCTAATACAAAATAGCAATTCAGTCAATTATGGCTTTTATCTAACTTTATGCATTTTTGGTTATAGGAGACTCACGTGATTCACAAATTCAAGGAAGACTTTTATGGAGAAGATCTCAGTGTGGTCCTTGTTGGCTACATCCGCCCAGAACGAAGCTTTAACTCACTCGGTATGCTTTTTAGTTACATTCATCTCAACACAGAAGGGATGTAGTGTGATGCCCTTTTAAAGTTTTACTCAGTATTAGTTCATATATTTCCATCATCCCTTTTCCTGTACTCTCATAACACTTCTGCCTTTTCTCACCTTTTTGCACACCTTCGCCTCTGTCCTGACAGAAGCCCTCATTGCGGCAATCAACAGTGATATCGAGGAGGCCAAGATGAAGCTGGAGCTGCCGGAGCATCACAAGCTGAAAGATGACAACTTCTTCACCAACACGGCTAGCTCCTCTTTAGTCCCGCCCGCCATGCCCAGCCCTTCCACGTCACAGACTATTATGAACGGTCACTAACAGCTGACTAGGACAGCAGTGCTGTGGATACACTCACACAGACCAGAATTAGGTTTATGTAAATGCACAGCCTCGCTGTCACAATGCATGCACATGGACCTGATCATAAGCAACCTTAAGCAATCTTTTCTTTTTTTTAATTCAGTTTTTCTTTTATGTTGTCAGTGTCTCTTTGTAAAGAGCTGTTAAGCTTCCTGCGTGGTTTTGTCACACACAGCCTGATTACATCTGCCTCACTGGTCCTGCTGTATATTTGGAATCGTTTACTAGAGAAGGCACTAAAAGCCAGACTTAAGGATTAAGGTAATTGCAACCACTGCAGAGGCAGTTGTAAAATATTGTGTGTAAAAGGTACAAACAGACTATAAAGTGTCTGATCACTATTTATTTTGGTTGGAAATACATGACTTCTTATATCAGTACAGGATTTTTACTACAGAGCTCCTCAGGGATTGTTGTCATATTGCCGACCCCTGCCTGACAGGGTCCTGGGAAATGTCCTGAAATGGCCTTGAAAGAGAGCAGGCTCATATAACTTTCTGACCACTGCAAAGTCGTAAACAATTCATCATCCACCTAATCCCTTTTCATATCTGATTTTAAATATTTTGTCAAGTTTGTAAGGAAAAAGAGATCAAAGCAATGCAGAAATCTATTTATTTCTTGCTCCGCAAATAAAATGTCCTATATATAGAAGTATTCAACATCCTCTTGCTTTCTGCCCAGTTTCTTAATAAAAACATAGTTAGCTCCATCTATCAGTCCATCCATTCATTTTATTCCCTGCTCCTCCTCTTCTTCCCACTATTTTCCCATGGATACATACACACAGGGGGCAGAGGTTTGGGACAGAAGGCCAGGCAGGTCTCTCTAGGCTCCAGTCTCATCCCTGGGAAGAATCGGCTAAACCTGAAGCTGTTTAAATTTACCAAAATATCTTCACAGGCTGACTGACAAAGGAGTTTAGGTTGAATTCCATCGTGGACTTACACAATCACATACAATACTGATGGAAAACAGCTTCTAAATTGTCCAGCCCACTGGAATTATATGTCTTCAAGCCTGTTATTTCCTCTGATCAATGCCGGCATTTTTCTCCTGACAGCTACAAAACTGACGTCACTGACTGTGCAACACCTGAGTCACATGCTGGCCTTTGTGTTTTGAGATTTCTTTTTGTTTCTGGCTTGTTTTGAGGCTCTCAAATACTAAATCATTTGCGCTGAGAGGAAACATCTTTTAAAACTGATCAGGAATAAGTGATTAGCAAAGACCTAAAAGAAAGATCCCTTTACCACTGTCATAAAATGGACAAAAAAAGTGTATTCGTCTGTAGATTATACAGGGACGGTAGTTTAAAACTGAACGCCATCCTTCTCATTTAGAATAAAATGCTATATTTTTTATTGTATTTATTTGATTGTTGGAGATTTTTAAGTAGAGTACAAAGAGACTCTATCTACTATGAACATGGACCCTAGAAATTCTCAAATCATTGCTGAAAGAAGGGTAAATATGTATAATGGTGTTTAATCCAAATCAGTCCGATCAGTCTATAACCGCTAAAGTGTTTCTAAAGTTAAAAGTCAATGTTTACGTTGGAAAAACTTGTGTATACAGTGGCTGCATTAAGATTAGATGTTCAGTCTGATGAAAATCCGAAGGCCATCCAGCTAAACAAACAAGAAAGACTACATCATACTCTCATTAGGCCTGTTGCAGTGACACTTACACGGCCATTTTCAGCACCACGGGAATCAGGCATTTTTGTAACCACTGTTCTGACTTTTTCTCAAGTAGGTGTTTAAACTTTGTTTTTGAGAGCTCTACATAACAGCCGTATCAAAAATGTCTCATGAATCACAGCTGCCAACATATTACAACTGCAACAGGCTGATAAAAAAACTTGTGCTTTGATTTCTTTTTTGTTCATAATGAAGCGATTAAACTTGTAAACCACGATTTTTCCCACACTTAGAAATGCTCAAGTAACTTGACAGTCAAGGAAGTGACATGAATTATAATTCTGTGGATTTAAACAGGTTGAAACGCAGAATACTTGAAAGGCGAGTCGATTTTTAGGCCAGGGATTCTGCGTCTGAATCGCCTGCTCAAAGCCGTCTTAAACTTGTTGTGCTCTCGCTCTCTACATTTGTAACCTTCACTCATTTCAATTCAAGTCCGTTCAGCGTTCTTATTCAGCACAAAAGTGTCCAGCTTAAAGATAAAGATGGAGATGGGGATTGTCACAGTCGACACCTGTTTTTTTTTTCAGCGTGTGTGTGTCAGTTTCAAAGCCTGCAGAATTGATTTGGTTTAATATTCACCGTTTGTACCGCAGACCCTTCACTGCACAGTGGAGTGTTAGCAGTGTATGCGGAAGTAATTAATCTCACAAACACACATATCCTCCCTCTCAAATATACAAAAGCTCTCTATCACACTCGCGCTCTCTCAAACGCGCACAGATACACACAACCGAGCTGTGTATCTGCCGGTGACAGGCAGACAGTGCGGCGCTCAGAAACATAAAACAAAGAAAAACATCTGGTAGGAACAGCTTAGCCTGACACACACACACACAGAAGACACACACTTCCTCCTTTCCTTCAATTCATACAGACCTGTAAAGGGCAAAATCCAAAGGGGCAAGACTAATTTGGTTAGTGACTGGAAAAAGACGAGAGAAAATGAGAGTACATGAGGAAGAGAGGCAGACTATAGAGACAGAGAGCGCGAGAAAAGAAAGCAGACAGAATGACCGAAAGGTAAGCATGTGGGGGCAATAATTCAGTTAACTGTGATAGGTCAACCAAACCACCTATCCATCAACTAGGCCAATCAGATTATAGTATCGACATTCTACCATAGAGCAGACATTGTTTCCATTTGCAATGACCTTCTGTGTTTGTGTGTATGCTGCAAGACAGGATTAGCTATTAAGCTGCTTTTGAAGGAACCCACAGATATATCGCACTCTGTGTGTGTTAAGGCATGTGTGTGCAAGAAGAAGACAAAAAAGGTATCATATCAAAAGTATTACAACAGCACAATTCAACACCACAGAAGAAATATCCTTTTCTTCACTTGTCCCTGCCAAATTCTGACCCGATCATCTGAATGCTGCAGTACAAATCAAGACACATTAGACCAGGCAGTAATGCTCTAATGTTCAGTTTTTGTGTACTTATGCGAACTGAAGCCTCAGGTGTGGCACTCGGTGTGGTCTTCTGCGGCTGTAGCCCATCTGCCTCAAGGTTTGAAACGTTGTGCATTCAGAGATGCTCTTCTTCATAACCTGGTTGCAATCAGTAGTTAGCTTAATTGCCTTGCTATGAGCCTGCAGCAGTCACATTCTCCTCTGACCTCTGGCATCAACAACCCATTTTCTCCCAGAGAACTGCTGCTCACATTTTCTCTTATTTAGATCAGTATTTGTAAACCCTAGAGATGGTTGTGCAAGAAACTCCCAGTAGATTAGCAGTTTCTGAAATACTCGGACTAGTAGCCCTTCTGGCACCAACAACCATGCCACAATCTTTCTTCCACATTCTGATGCTTGGTTTGAATTTCAGCATGTCTACTTGACATCCACAAATGCAGGGATATAACTGGCCGACTATACATTTTTAATAATAAT
>VOQK01041051.1:0-12751 GCA_015052645.1 Benitochromis conjunctus
CATTTCTAGGTAAATATATATTTCTACAGGTGCAGTTGACATGAAATTTTCACCAGATGTCAATAACAATCCATCCAATCCACACATGTAATGAAATCAAACCATAGATATTCATAAATTACATTATGTGTAATAATGAGAAATCACACAGGGAAAAAGTATTAAGTATGATTACTCATATTTATTTAATACTTCATACAAAAGCCTTTGTCTGGGATGATCCTTTTAAGATGCCTCCTGTATGGATAACCAGTCGCTTGCATTGCTCAGGTGTGATTTTGGACCAGTCTTCCACACAAACGGTCTTCAAATCCTGAAGCTTTTGTAGCCCCTTCTATGAACTCTGAGCTTTAGTTCTTTCCATAGATGTTCAGCTGGTTTCAGGTCAGGCGATCGGCTGGGCTGTTCCGGCAACTTTATTTTCTTTCTCTGAAATCAACTGAGAGTTTCTTTAGCTTTGTGTTTGGGATCATTGTCTTTCTGAAATGTCCACCCTCGTTTCATCGCCATCATCCTGGTAGACAGCAGCAGTTTTTTAAAATTAAAAATGTCTTGGAACATTTTTCCATTCATCCTTCTTTCAGTTATATGAAGCGTGCCAGTGCTGAATATAGAAAAATAACCTCACACCACGATGAACCCACCTCCAAACTTCATTGTTCGTGTGGTGTTTTTGGGGTGATATGCAGTGCCTTTTGGCCTCCAAACAAGCTGAGTATTTTGGCATCTAAACAGTTCAGTTTTGGTCTCATCTGACCAGACTGTATTCTCATAGTATTTCACAGGATTGTGAAAATGATGCTCAGCAAACTCTAAACGCGCGTTAACATGCTTTTTCTTCACCAATGGAGTCTTGCATGGTGAGCATCCATGCAGGTCATGGTGGTTGAGTGCATTACTTATTGTTTTCTTTAAAACAATTGTATCAGCTAATTTCAGGTCTTTCTGTAGCTCTCCACAAGTGGCTCATGGCCTTGAACACCTTTTTTAATAATTTTTTTCACTGTCTAAAATCTTGTCACCAGGTCTTGGCCAGTTTATGGTGAAATTATGTTCTTTCCACTTCTGTTTTTTTTATCCCAACACTGCTCACTACAACATTCAGTATTGCAGAAATTCTTCTGTAACCAATGTCATCAACATGTGTTGCAACAGTCTCAAGAGACCTCATTGGTTTTACCCATCATGAGAGGTTTCTTGTGTGAAACCTCAATAATAACACAACTTTTTTATAGTCTTAAGTGGAAGGATTGCTTTCTTATTACTCAATCGGCCCCATTATTCATCACATGCAATGTCACACGTACATGTTACTTGCAGTGAAATTGGACCCCTTCTAACCGTGTCCGTGTACATGTGCATGCGTGTGTATCCTGTGTCCAACTCGAGAGAGAGTGTCCTTTCACCCGTTAAGCAAAAGTCAACAGTCCTCCAGCCGGCGCAGGTGACCTTAAAGAGTATGGGCAGAGAGTCAAAACACAGTCCCCTAGTCTGGGAGAATTTTGTTGCGCCAGCTTTCGGTCTTAAAGCCTTCCAGGTGGCAATGGGGTAGCCACATGATGGTTGGTGATTGTTTGGGTTAGGCTTAGTGCGAACAAGCCGCATTCCAATGTCGCAGTCGATCTAATGTCCATCACTGGTCACCAAGTCTATCAATTTCTCATTGAGTTTCTCCAAGATCTTATGCATATTGTGTTCAATAAGTACAGTCTGAGTACTCACCGCCCGGGCCATCACTTCAATCATGCCAACCAGCTTTGTGGGGTTTTGAACAGCTGTGACCACTTTCTTTCTTCTTCGACAAGCCAGGGCCGAGTCAACTCCGATCAGCAAGAACCCTGTTATCATGATTCCGAATGGGTAAATATCTTCAACGTCCTCCATCAAGAGTGCCGCGAGGCACACGACGTGCGACTTCCCCCATCCATCCATCGTGTATCCAGCAACAAATGTACCTGCAGGACTATCGGGCTCTCCTGAGCTCAGGCTTCTCGTCAAGAAGAGGGTGTCAATTGCGTTAAGAGACCAGTTGATCAAATCCATAATTCTTTAGTTTTAGAGAACAACACTGAGAGAGCGTCTCTGAGGGTTAGAATTAGACAAGACTAGACAAGGACAGGAGAAGCCAAGCAAGAAAGATAAGGAAAGGAGAGGGAGAAAGATCCGACCGCCTCCGTCAAGAGCCAGACGAGATAGAGTTCAGTTGATGTCGTGACTCTCTTTTGTCTCTTTGCACCTTCTTCATGTGTTCGATACTTTTTCCCTGTGTCATTTTTCATTATTACACATGACTTAATTTATGGACATCTAAGGTTTGATTTCTTTGCATGTATGGATTGGATGGGTTGTTACTAACATATGGTGAGAATTTCATTTTAATAATACTTTTAGAAATATGTTTACTCAGAAAATTGGTGACGTGTTCAATAATTATTATACCTGCTGTAGGTGTCCACTGCTTTCTGTTCAGCTTCATTTCAGGAGTTCATCTCATGGCTCTGTGTTCTGCATTATTTGTTGGGCGTGGATGTTATGTTATGGAGAAACTCTCTTCTCACATATCCAGAAGTGTAAAATGGAACATGATGCATCATTCCAGCTGTTTTCTGAGTTGTAAATATCTATATGTACACAGTTTTCCATTTTGTCACCATTTGGCTCACCACTATTCCAGTAGCTGAAATACAGATAAAATTATTTATTTGAGTTAAACTCAACAATTCAGTCAGTCTTATACTTTCATTAACAAGATATTAACCAAATTAATTTAGTTAATGTATTTAATGACATAAGAAGACTTTATGAACAAGAGAGGAATTTTATTTTTATTTCAACCTTGTGGTCATTCGAGTCCCATCCACCCATTTCCATGTCCCCTCTGTCTGTGAGTCAGTCAGTCCAATCCACAAAAGCTTCTTGAACTGGTTTGCAAAGTTCTTTTTAGAAAGAAGAGAAATTAAATGTAAATATGCAGAACTGAAAGTGATGCATCAGTGTATCATCTGTTTTCATTCAGTACCGTGATTCTTTCTTCTGCACACATCTGTATTATGTTTGTACACACACCTGTTCCTCTCGGCTGTTGATAATCATCAGGTCTGAACCTTTTTTAAGACAGTCTTGTCTGCTTTCTACCCAGGATTTCTGCTCTGAAGAAACTTGGTACAAACGATCACTGAAGGGCACCCAATTTTCATGCCAATCTGTTTAAGAAAAAGAGAATAATAATTTGGGCTTGCTTTATGACAGGTAGCACACATATGAACCCAGTTATGAGCCTTTAAAAAAACATTGCTTTGGAGAAGTAATCAGTGGTACAAATTCAAAGCATTTCAATAAAAAAAATAAAAAAAACACTACGCACAATTTATCCAGTCTTACATAAAATCCAAATCTAAATTTCCTTAAACTGTATGTGCTTAGGAGCTGCATATTCTCAAATTTTGTGTGGCCTCAGAGGGAGTGCTTGTCAGATCTAATAATTTGTCTCTAATAATGTTGTCTGAGTCAGCAACTGTCACTGAAAACAACAGGTCTTGAGAATTAAAAGTTCTTAAGATCATGTTAGAGAAAGAGCTTTTCTCTTTTGTCCACTTCTCTTTTTGAAGTATTGATGGTGTTACAGTAATTTCTAGCATAAAACACCCTGAACTTAAACCACAGTATTAACATGTCTATTCTCAGCTGTGTGAGAAATCTAGAACTGAAGAAGGCTGCAGATATCATTGGAGCGAAGAAGTCAGTTAAACATCAAAAGTTTTTTCTTGTCTATGCAAGTTAACAAACTATTATGAACTGTCTAAATAAGCTTGTGCAAAAGTATATACTATTCATATTTTCACTCACATTAAGCTCAGTTTAAATTTACATTACATTAACAACTTTACTTTTCAAAGGCCTTTGGGGGAAGGGGGGGGCATAGGTCCACATGCAGATCACCAGTCTGACACAGGGGTAACACAGAGACAGGCAACCAATTGCAACTACATTCACACTTATGGGCAATTTTGAATCACCAATTATCATAACCCACTAGAGAATGAGCGAAACCACGCAAACACAGGGAGAACATGCAAACTCCACACTCCACACAAACCCAGGATTCTTGCCTCACCATACTCTTTAAAAAGCTAAATTGCAAAAGTGTTAAAGAGCCAAAAAATGCTGTTAGAGATAAAACGGCCATCAAGCATTAAGAAATAATTACATTGAAGCTTTCTCTGAAGATCGTCTCTGTTTGTGGTCAGGTCTTCAAATCTTTTCTGGAGCAGGTCTTTCTCTTTAACCAGATTGTTGTAACTGGTCTGGAACTGGTTTCTCTCGCTGGTCACATTGTCAACAAGCTTGTGTAGCATCACTGTCTCCGTTTCCCACTGAGATTTGCCTTGGATGACTGTGTTGGACACATCATCATAAAATAAATGCATCACCTGCAAGGATTTTAGCATGCTAATTACATTTCTACTGTACTCACAAAGAAAAATCTCAGTTATCAGTCCAATCAGGAGGAAAAGACACAGCAGACCCAGAAGAATCACAGCCACTCTGCAGGAACTCTTCTTTACAACTTCAGAACCTGAAGGTAGAAGTCAGTGTTTGTTATATGTCTAAACATGAACATGTTTATATCCTCATATATTTTATTACCAACACCAATTGCTCTTATTATCTAAAAAGTAGTATGTGAGACTTTCTGCTCCTAAAATCAGCATCTGAGAATGGATCTTGGTGTCAGTTACTGAGAAAACCCCACACATTCTGGAAAACAGCTGAGAGTAACCCAAGATCAAAACAAAACAAAACTGTCTATCTCAATCAAAATTAACAGCCAACAATAAATCCACCACTACAGTAACTCTACAGATTACTTTTCCTGAATTAAATCTTTTTTCTTCAGACAACTTGTATAGAATTCTCAGTTTTATGTTTAGGTTTGTTTGTGCAAAAAATTAAGCAACATGTAATTGTAAAATCTGTAGATTTGTTTGTGTATTTTACCTGGGGGTGCAGGTCCAGCTGTTTCACGTTGCACAGTTTGGATTACTTCCTGATTCATATAAATGTCTTCTGAAGTTTTATGCTCACCTTTAAACTTTCTGTGACAACCTAATACTTCATCTGGATTCTCATAGACTTCATCCATGATTTGTATCTGTATTGCAGGCTCAGTTGGGTCTAAGTCACTGAGGTGATCAGTGCTTTGCGAGAGTCTCTAAAGTTGTGTGTAGTAGCGCTGAACTGTGTGAATATACATTGACACAAGCGGTTCTCTTTTTAACAGGAAACTGAGATCTGATCGCACCCCTCAGGACTGTGTTTGGGTTATGACTGCATTTGTCTTTGCATTTGAATATGCACACAACACTAGCTGCAGCACTTTTTCCACTTGAAAGAATTTAATATATCATGTATTATGAGTATGAATCCATCCATCTTCTTCCGCTTATTCGCGGCCAAATCGCAGGGGCAGCAGCCCAAGCAGAGAAGGCCAGACCTCTCTCTCCCCAGCCACCTCCTCCAGCTTGTCCGGGGGAACACCAAGGCTTTCCCAGGCCAGCCGAGAGATATAATCTCTCCAGGGTGTCCTGGGTGTGCCCCAGTGCCTCTTCCCGGTGTTCCACGACCAGAACACCTCACCCAAGAGGCACCCAGGAGGCATCCTTGTCAGATGCCTGAACCACCTCAACTGGCTCCTTTCGACCTGAAGGAGCAGCGGCTCTACTCTGAGCCCCTCCCAAATGACTGAACTTCTCACCCAATCTCTAAGGGAGAGACCAGCCACCTTTCGGAGGAAGCCCATTTCCTTCCTTTCTCTTTTTGTTTGGGTTTTTTTGACATAACAAAAATCCCCCCCAAAAAAGAAGCCCCAAACAAACAACATCATACTAAGCAGTCTGAGCCAAGTAAAAGAAAAATTGTTACAGTACAGTAGATATTTGTGTCTACCACCCATTTACACATTTGATCTAACAAACCCAACCTGCCGTTAAAGTGGGCTTGCCCCTCTCACTATAGTTTCCCTCAGATCATCCGGTAAGTATTCCATTACTTATGGCGCCATATATCCATAAAAATATCATCATTTCCTTTTAAATTTGCACTCAGTCTTTCCATCAGATTTACACTTGGTACATTGTGATGACCTGCTTGGATTGATTTTATTCAGAAAAGTAGGCGTTCTATACTGTCTATGTATAATTTTATAATGTATTTCTTTAAATCTGTTATTAATTATTAATTATAAAAGGTGTTAGATAACTCATTATAGAGTTATTTTCAGTGTATTTGTTAATATCACGCCATGTTTTTATATATCAATCATTACTTTGTTATGTGTTTTAGTGTATTTACTCACTAGTTCACTTAAAAGATTAAATGGCAAACATGTCCAGGATTCTCTGTCTCTTTTAGAAATGCGTGAATCCATTCATGTATAATTCTACTATGGCAAGACCAGTTATAAAGCAAAATATTTGGAAAGGCCAGACCCCCTTTATCTTTGGGCAGCTGTAATGTTTTCATACTTAATCTGGGTTTCTTACCCCTCCAAATAAACCTTGACAGGTCTTTTTCAATTTCTCTTACGGTGTTGCTGGTAAGACTTATCGGGAGCATTTGTCATTTTTATTAAATTGATCCCATCCAGGAAACCGGAAGATCCACCCATCTAGAAAGATCTTTTTTAAAGCTTTTATGAACTATGTCTATATTAGTCATTCATTATAGTTTTTATATTGGGTGAGCTGTATATCCCCAAGTATAAATGGGATATTACATGTCATAGACAAGTTTCCCAATGGCATAGCAATAGTTTTGTTCGTGTTAACCTTATAACCAGAGAGGTATCCAAAGGTTTCTATGGTAGATATTACATATGGTATGGAATCCTTAGGGTTAGTGATAAACAACAGAACATAATCTGCATACAGTAGAATTTTAAATTCAAATCCCTCAATTTGGTATCCAGATATACGTTGATTATTTCTAATGGCCTCTGCCAATGGTTTAATTGCTAAGGCAAAAATTAATGGGGAAATCGGGTCTCCTTGTCTCGTTGATCTCTGTAAACAAAATTCTGAGGATTTAATACCATTTACTACAACACATGCTCTTGGCATGGCATATAACAGTCTGACCATGTCTATAAAACCCCTACCCAAGCCAAATTTCTCCATCACAGCAAACAGATATGTCCACTCGATGTGGTCAAAAGCCTTTTCGGCATCGAGTGACACAAAAAGTCCTTGAGTTTTGGTTACGTTGGAATGTTCTATGATATTCAGCAATTTTCTCATATTTGTAAATGATACTCTTCCCTTAATAAAACCCGTCTGATCTGGCTTAATAAGCTTTGGGAGATATTTCTCTAGTCTGTTAGACAGTATTTTGGACAGAATTTTGCTGTCTACATTTATTAGACTAATTGGACGATCTGTTGGTTTGTCCTTCTTATGGAATAACGATATGTTCGCAGAGTACAATGTATTAGGGAGGCTTCCTCTTTTAATAGATTGCAGATACATATTTAAGAGGGGTGTAGCTTGATCTTGGAGCACTTTTTAGAAATCTGGGCCAAAGCCATCTGGACCAGGGGCTTTCCCTCCTTGCATTGATTTGATTGCTGTCACTACTTCTTCTTTTGTTATTGGTTCACTAAGAAAGACTCGATCACTTTCAGATAAAGTTGGTAAATTAAGTTTAAGTAAAAAATTTTGGGTATCGCTTAGTGTGGCTATATTTTCAGACGTGTATAATTGTTTGTAAAAATCTTCCATTAATTTGACTAGCTTATTACTTTCATAATGGTTCTGGCCTTTGTCATCTTTTAATGACCTTATCCCATGAGATTCTAATTTCCCAGCAGCTAGACGTGCCAGTAGCCACCCAGGTTTGTCTGCCATCTCAAACAGTCTATGCCTAGCATAGAATATGCTGGCCAGAAGTCAGAAGTTGATTCAGAGCTGATCTAGTGGCTTCTGTTTTTTTTTAGAGCGTCACGTGAAAAATTAGTTTTGAGTGAATTTTCTAAATTTGCTAATTTTTTTTCTAGCTCTATTTGTTGTTTTAAAAATTCTTTTTTTTTCCCGCTATACTATATGAAATTATAGCACCACGTAAGTATGCCTTCAATGTCTCCCAGAGGGTAGAAGGATTTGTGTTTTCATTATCATTTGTCAGTAAAAAAAAATAAATTTGTTCTTTTATATAAATCTGAAACATGGAATTATTTAAATGTGATAAATTTAATCGCCAATCACGTGAGATTGGGTGAGCTTGGGGAGGTGAAATATTTAAATAAACATCTGCGTGGTCAGACAGTATACACGTGCCAATACCAGAATCAATTACTCTATCAAGGACCACCCTCGAAACAAGAAAATAATCAATACGAGCAAAACTTTGATGTGGATTTGAATAAAAAGTAAAATCTTTATCCCCTGGGTGAAAAGTTCTCCATACATCTATCAGCTCCAGATCAGAACATAACCCCTTCGTGGCCTCCTGCATTCTGGATACTGCTCTTTTGGGTGGTGGGTTTTGATCCATTTCTGGGTCTATATTGCAATTGAAATCTCCTGCAAGAACACTGAATATGGTCAAATTAGCAGACATTTCTGTTATGAGTTTTGAATAAAAATTTTGCTGATATACATTAGGAGCATAGATACAGCCAATCAAGACACATTCCCCATATAAACGTCCTATTATAATAACATATCTACCCTGATCATCTTTAATACACTTTGTACAAATGGGGTATTTTTATAGATTAGGATTGCAACCCCTCTTGTACTTGATGAGAAGGAAGAACCCACCCATTCTCTCTTAAGTTTTAGATGTTCCAAGTCCGAAAGGTGAGTTTCTTGCAGAAGAGCAATGTTGGTTTTTCCTTTTTAAACCAGGTCAAAATCTTCTTTCATTTAATAACATTATTTATCCCTTTTACATTCAGAGAAACATATTTTACATCACTCATTGCAAAACCTGGTTATTTAAGTAATGTAGTGTGGTAGCAACAATGAAATTATCAGCATCGTACATTAAATTATAAGGCAAATTGTGCTCAGATCTGGTCAAACAAAAACAGAACATAAAAAAAAAAAAAAAAAATCTGGGTACTGAGAAATTATAATCTTGTAGAAACACTTTATACCATCCCAAAAACTGGGGTAAAACAGTCCCAGAAAATCTCCCCAGAAAAGTCCTTGCTCCTGAAGATTGGGAGGAAACATCACCTGTTGCGAGCGCATCTTGAAGAAAGGTGAAACACCTCGCATCCACATGTGCACCTAGCAAGCCCCCAACAAGACCTCCAATGTTGATAGGTGTTGCCGCATTGCCAGAATGACATGGTGAGAAACAGTCATTAACTGTCAGAGGTCATCTTTTGTTGTTACACAAACCAATGGACTGACCAATGGACATTATGCCAGCTAAGAAGGATAAATGCGTTATGCATGAGACGGACCGGATATTTACTCACGTGACGTTCCTAGCACTGAAACTGCTTTCAGTGCCTCTTCTGCAGAGTCAAAGGAAAATCTCTTGTTTTCATATGTGAAACGTAGGGTTGCAGGGAACAACATCTTAAATCATATTCCTTTGGTGATCAGCATCTGACAGACCTCGTTGAAACTTCTCCTCTGCCGTTGCACGTTTTGTGGAACATCCTGACGAATAGTTATCAGTGCCCCTTCAAAAAATATCTGTTTATTCTTGCCACTTAGGGTCAATACTTCCATTTTATCAGTTGGGTAATGTAACTTCATTATGACAGCTCTTGGAGAACCTGATGTTGGTTCCCCTAAGCTTCTGTGGCACCGGTCAAGTTGGATCCTTCCGTTCTTTGTCTTCATCTTGGGAAGACAGGGAAGCCATGTTTCAAAATATGTGATAGCATTCGTCCCTTCCACCCCTTCCTTAACACCAAATATGCGGAGGTTATCTCTTCTGCTCCGAGATTCCTGATCATCCAGCCGGTTCAAGAGTGTGCAGATCTTACTTTCTGCACGTGTCAGCCTAACGTCCATGTCGGCTATTATGTCCTCCGCGTTCGATATGCGGGTCTCGGCTTCATCAAGGCGTCTCGTATTGCCATCAAGAGTTGCCTGAATAACATCAAGTTTACTGTTAATGACGTCCATCTTCCTTTCTACCATCGTACCAACCACATCTGTTATTTTTGCAGTTAAGATGTCATAATCGAAGGGGTAGCTTTGGTTAGCTTCAGCCATGCATGCCTTCCAGCATTAGCTTCAGAGTTAGCCTCCGAACTGACCTGACTTCGAAGTTGCAAATTAAGTTTCGGAGTCCCTTATCGGCATTCTTTGTTTTATCCTTCTTAGCTGGCATAATGTCCATTGGTCAGTGACTTGTTTTTTTTAACCTATTGGCAACACAGTTTACAAGCAAAATATTAAGATTCTGGAAGTCTTATCGAGAGGTCACGAGCCTTGATCCTCTCAGTATGACGTCATCCCCGGAAGTTGTGTGTTCAAATGCCAAACAATCAAAGTGCAGTATTACAGCATGCACTGAACCTCCAGGGGAAGCTGAAAAAGAATCCTGTGTCCCATGAAGAATACACTGCTTTCATGAGTGACATGTTGAGCAAGGGATATGCTGTTGAGGTTCCCACAACACACTTAAACCGGAAGGATGGAAAACAGTGGTATATTCCCCACCACGGGTTATACCATCCACAGAAAAAGAAGCTTAGAGTGGTCTTTGACTGTGCTTCCAGCTACCAAGGAGTGTCATTGAATAGTGAACTTCTACAAGGGTCAGATTTAACAAATTCACTGATCGGAGTGCTGACATGGTTCAGGCAAGGGCCTATCGCCTCACAGCAGATATTGAGGCAATGTACCATCAAGTGTGTGTCCCGGATGACGATGCTGACTTGGAGCACTTTCTGTGGTGGCCAGCAGGGGACCTTAGTCAAGACATCGCTGAGTACAGGATGATGGTGCATATCTTTGGTGTGACTTCCTCTCCCAGTTGTGCCAACTGTGCATTGCGAAGGACAGCAGAGGAGAACCGCAGTGAATCATCACCTGAAGCTGTAAATACAGTTTTGAGAAATTTTTATGTTGACGACTGCTTGAAGTCTGTTGCTACGGAAGCTCAAGGTATGGAGTTATAGATAGACCTCACTGAATTGTGCTCTGGTGGAGGATTTCACTTGACGAAATGGACAAGCAACAGTCGTAACTTGCTCACGTTCATCCCAGAATATGAGAGAGGCAAAGATGTCAGAGACCTGAACTTTAACCATGACGTGTTGCCATTGGAACGGGCCTTAGGAGTTCTATGGTGCCCCGAGTTTGATGCATGTTCAGGATTAACATCAAAGACAGACCTGTGACAAGACGTGGAATACTTTCCATCACAACCTCCATCTACGACCCACTGGGATTCCTTTCCCCAGCAACTCTCCCTGCAAAAATGATCTTGCAACAGTTATGCAAGGAGGGTATTGCCTGGGATGACGAGATCCCAGAACAGCTCAATTGAAAGTGGAACCATTGGCTACAAGAGCTGTGCCAGCTGTCAGAGGTAACCATACCAAGGTGTGTGAGCCCAGGGGACTTTGGTCATGTCGCAACAGCACAGCTCCACCATTTTTCTGATGGGAGTGAAAGTGGATATGGGACAACGTCATATTTGAGAATGACCAGTGAAGACGGACGTGTTCACTGTACGTTAATGATGAGAAAATCACGTGTGGTGCCCCTGAAGCAAACCACTATTCCGCGGATAGAGTTGACTGCAGCTATGGTTGCTGTAAAGACAGACAAGATGTTAAGAGCGAAGTTTCAGATGAATCTTCTTGAATCTACATTCTGGACTGACAGCACAACTGTGTTGAAGTATATTGAAAATGAGAATCTTCGTTTCAAGACATTCATTGCCAATCGCATTGCAATCATTAGAGAGCTAACAAAGCCTCGGCAGTGGAGGTATGTTGGTACAGCAGTCAATCCGGCTGATTGTGCATCCAGAGGACTTGCACCATCTAAGCTCATGAAGAGTCTAAGCTGGTTCCATGGTCCAGCTTTTCTGAAAACCCCAGAAAGCCAGTGGCCAGAACGACCTGACAAGGAAAGGATTGACAAAAACGATAAGGAAGTGAAGCACGCAACCCTGGTACATCTCACAAATGCAACTGAGAATGTTCATCCATTGAACAAACTGATCAACCACTATCCCAGCTGGCATCAAGCGAAGAAAGCTGTGGCATGGATTATCAAATTCAAAGATACACTACTACGGCGATGTGTGAAAAGGAAAGGAACATATGTCAAGCAGAGGGAACAAGACAACAAATTGAGCCAGACAACACTCACCCTGAAAGATCTGGCGCAAGCTGAGACAGAGATCATTAAGTTCTGTCAAAGTCACCAATTCCAAGAAGAGATCACCTCGTTAAAAAAAGGCAAATGCGTGACAAAGACTAGTCACTTGAGGAAGCTTGATCCAGTGCAGCAGGATGGAGTTTTGAGAGTTGGGGGTCGCCCCGCAGCAGCTGGGACGCCAGAACATGTTAAGCACCCAGTCAATACAGGATGACTCCACATTAAGTGTAAGAATTATTTTTTCAAGGCTTAGGACAAGAATTCGCCACTACAAGAATGTTCAGGAATTGTTGTTCATTCCGTAATTCTGGTCCAGAATGTTCCGGAATTTTAGCTCATTCCGGAATTAAGGTCCGGAATTTTCGTTCTTTCCGGAATTCTGGTCCGGAATG